>CM076583.1:3575578-3847563 GCA_034641835.2 Pinus albicaulis | reverse complement strand
CTTCATCCTGACTTGTATGCTTTAAATTTCTGTTTTAGAAATTAGTGAATAAAAATCGACTGTTTAATCCTAGCAGATTAGTTAATTAGTGTAGAAATCTTATATTACTTTCAAAGAATAAAATGTTGAGAGAGAGAGTCACACTCTTAAGAAAATGTTATCATTAGAAAATCATTTCCTTGCTTATATTTCTTTGTTCTGAAAGGTCACATCAGACCAAGTTCATCGCCCTGTGGGAGCCCGATCGTGTTGGTACAGAAGAAGGATGGGACGTGGAGAATCTGTATTGACTATCGGGCGCTGAACAAGATCACTGTTCGGAATAGGTACCCAATCCCACAGACTGATGACCTTCTAGACCAATTCAAAGGTGCAAAATATTTCAGCAAGATCGACCTGAAGTCTGGGTATCACCAGGTACCAATTGAACCCTCCGATGTGTGGAAGACTGCCTTCAAAGCCAAGGAAGGCCTTTTCGAATGGCTGGTCATGCCTTTCGGGTTGACGAATGCTCCCGCTACCTTCATGAGGATGATGGATGACATCTTGCAGCCATTCACCAACTCATTTGTAGTGGTGTACTTGGATGACATTCTGATCTTCAGCCAGACTTGGGAAGAGCACCTTCACCACATCCGACAAGTCCTCCAAACACTGCGGCAACACAAGTTGTGTGCCAATTTGGAGAAGTGAACTTTTGGCATGACCCAGGTTCAATATCTGGGATACATTATTGATGAAAGGGGGGTGCATGTGGATCCGACCAAGATCCAAGTCATTCGGGATTGGCCAGCCCCAACCACTATAACAGAGCTTCGCAGCTTTCTGGGTCTTGCTAATTTCTACCGTAGATTCGCGTTGGGATTCTCTCATATCACTTGGCCCTTGAGTGAAGTCACCAAGGGAGGAGCGAGAGCAAAATTTTTTTGGTCGGAACCTCAACAGAAGGCGTTCACAGAACTGAAAAACCGCCTCTGTTCTGCCCCGGTGCTCACTTTACCAGACTTGCAACAGCCATTTGAGATCGAGACAGATGCCTCTGACTATGCTATTGGGGCAGTTCTTACTCAACAGGGACATCCAGTGGCATTTCACGGTGAGACATTGGGGAAGGAAACAATCATCCACACAGACCACAGGCCCCTGCAGTTCATACAGACATAAGGGAAGTTGCAGAATGATCGCCATCAGAAGTGGTCTACATATCTGCAACAGTTTCATTTGAACATCAAGTATAAGAAGGGTAGCACCAATCATGTTGCAGAATGCGTCAGCCGACCATCGATCGTGGCGCTCACCACTGTGCTAAACTCTTGTGGGCGCGAGACTTCTAATTGGCCGCTTCTTTATGAGAGTGACCCAGAATTCGGCCAAACTTACAAGGCACTCTTGGGGGGTACGCAAGTTCCAAATTTTCACCTCCAAGATGCACTTTTATGTCACATGGGACACCTTTGTGTTCCTTCAAGCGAGCGTGCCAAGATGATATGGGAAGCACACTACAGTCGAGTCGCTGGGCATTTCGGGGTCGAGAAAACATTAGCAATCCTGCAGAAGTATTTCTATTGGCCGAACCTTCGAAAGGATGTCGAGAAGCACATCAGATCCTGCACTGCTTGTGCCATTGCCAAACCGACCATCAAGAAGCAAGGCCTATATACTCCTCTATCTACCCCTAGTCGACCTTGGGAATCCATCTCCATGGATTACATGTCGGGCCTGCCTTCTACTAAGCATGGAAATGACTGTGTTTTTGTGTTCGTCGACAGATTCTCGAAGATGGCCATTATGGCGGCCTGCAAGAAGAATATCACAGCAGAAGCCACTGCTAAACTCTTCTTTGAACGAGTGTGGGTGCACTTTGGGATCCCACAGTCTATCATATCAGATCGGGATAGCAGGTTCCTCGGCACATTTTGGTCCAGCCTCTAGTCGATGTTGGATACCAAGCTCACCAAGTCCACAGCTTTCCATCCCCAAACAGATGGCCAGACAGAGGTCGTCAACAGAATGATTGTACACATTCTGCGCATGTACAATTCAAAGCATCCACGCACATGGGATGAGAGCCTCCCTTATGTACAACATAGTTATAATCGGGCTCTCCACAGTTCAATTGGCCATAGCCCCTTTCAGGTGGGCTTGGGATTCAGCCACTATGTCCCATTGACGTAGCCATGCCATTTGCAACTGCTCAGGCCAATTCAGCTCATGTCCAGTCTGAACTTGACAAAGCCAATAGCTTCATCGAGCACATTCAACACATCCGCAAATAGGTTCATGATATATTGGACAGAGCCAATGCCAAGTACAAGCAACGCCATGATCAACACCGGGTGCCACACAACTTCCAGGTGGGTGAAAAAGTATGGCTACATTTGCAGAAGGAGCGCCTCACTGGACCCCACCGCAAGCTTCGCCCGCTCTGATACGGGCCGTACACCATCACCAAGGCTGTAGGGAACAATGCATTCGAGCTAAGTATTCCACCATTCCTTGGTCTGCACCCAGTCTTCAATGTGGATCGCCTTCGTCCTTACTTCCCACCTCTACTGGACACCTCGGACATTGCAGAACAACTCACACCAACTGAGTTAAATCCAGACTGCATGGAACAGGCCACCACAGATTGCATCATGGACATGCAAATCAAAAACACTCGCCAGCAGAAGATCCAACTATATCGGGTTGTCAAAGCTGGCCAACTCCTGCACCAAGGAAAGTGGTTCACCAGGGACCAAGTTCAGCAGAAATTTCCTCATCTCATGGAGGAACTTAACGCAATGGGGACCATTGCTTCCTAAGGGGGGAGGAATCATCCAGGTGGATATTGGTGGTCACCTACCTATTCCACTTGGGGCTCCACCATTTTCTATTTCAGTTTTTCAGTTTCGGCACAGTTTACTATTTTTAGCAGTTTTTCGGGTCCTAAACTTCCGGAGCCGTTTTGAGGCCCTAAACGACGTTTTTTGGGAAAATGGAGAGCAACATGGGTCCATGGATTGATGTTGCTCGTTCCAAATTTGTAGTCCTCAGATAGATCTTTCTAATGAGGTATGGTACGCGTCAAACATAGATCGTATGCCAAAGTTACGCCCATGGGAAGTTGAAACACCAATTTACCCAAACGGGGCCCATAGTTTTGGCGCTTCATCTCCTAGGGTTAGGGTTTTGGCTGTTTAGGATTTCCCATTGTTTCTAAATGATAAATAGGCCCTCGAGACTCATTGTAACTCAGTTCAGAGGCCTGTAGCCGCCACATCTCTTCTCAGAGATAGCTACCAGTGCCCTAGCTAGTTTTATTTCCATTCTGTCTGTAAGCAAATTTCGGTTCTTTGATATTAATGAAATGAAGTGTTATTTCCGCTGCATCTCTATCTTTATGGTTATGTGTTTATTCTGTTGCGTTCCTGCATAAATCCAGATCACTTGACGAATCACTACTTCAGTCGTTGAAGCTCCAAAGAAATGGGTTAAATCTCAACATTATAAGTCTATCCATCCTCAGGTTTTCTCTGAAGGTGACTTGGTCTTGCTTTATGATCAAGCCCCTGACAAATTAGGGGTTAGAAAGCTCAAGCCAATGTGGCATGGGCCTTACATCGTTCAACATGTATTAGATAAAGGCACCTATGATTTAGTCGATTATGAGGGTAACCAGTTGGATGAGCCCCAGAACGAGCTCTATCTCAAGAATTATTATGCTTGATCACAAGTAAAATAATTTGTACATTAGTGTGTGCTTCATTTGTGTGATTTTAGATTTTTTGGTGTGGTTTTTTTCTTTACAAACATGTTTCCTCTGCTTACCTCATGTTCCACTTGGTTTGTAGATGTTATCGAACCATTATGTTAGTTTTGCTGATGGTGCTTGCCATAGAACACAAAACTTATCTTCCCAACATGGGCACTTTTTTCCCCCAATGGCGAGTTGGTTAATATACAAGGTATTTTTATGGGTCAAACAACTAATAATATTGCTGAATATAGTGTGGTCATCGAACTATTATCAATTGTAATTTCTCTCGGTATCAAAGAATTGGTTATCAAGCTAGACTCACAACTCGTTATGTTACAGTTAAATGGTCATTACTCAGTGAGAAACCCTCAGATTTTGCGTATGTATTTATGTGTTCGATTACTGGAAAGAAATTTTGTTTATATTACATATCAGCACATTCCAAAAAATTGGAATACATTAACAGATACATTGGCAAATTATGTATTAGATTGACATTTGCATCATATGTAAAAAACCAAACACATCATTATGACATAAGAACACTTAGTGACAATAGAAACATGCATATGTATACATATGTATATCAGGTCTATAATTTTTTTTTGCATCAAAATATAAAAAAATATGTGTTTCGTGACACAATGGCTCCATGAGCCTATATCAGTGCAAAAAAGTAAAACTAAAGGCAACTATCTGGCCACATGGTGCTCATGATAGCAAGTGAAAACTCGAACGACTCAAGATAGTAATCGGTGAAGTCTATTTGGGACTCCTAAAATATGCATCTGATAGCACAACAGTATGTCATCAAAAGTCGCATACTCTGGAATGTCTCTAGTCAGGCCCTCTAGGTTGCGGTCAACTTCCAAGATTGGGTCTACCCCCTCCTCGTAAGGATCATCCTGAATCTGTCGTTCTACCCTCCTCACGATAAGGGACATCCCTGTTGGTCTCTCTAGTCCAACGCATGAAAAATAATCATAAGTTTAAATATTGGAATACATAACTAAAAACATCAAAAAATAAAAATTCTAAAAACAAGTTTTTACATGCATTGGTCCACTGTGCACCAGGTGGAAGGGGAAGATCTGGGTCTGATTGGAAATCCATACTAGCATATGCATAGTCATCCACTACAATCAACTCACGACGTAACCTACATAAAAATGTTGAAGGGAAATGCATCTGCTGGCCATCTTTGTGGCGAGGAATGATCTCACACAATCTGAGCAGTCTCAGGTCTCTCGCGGCATGATAATCAACATCAATACATTGGTATCGAAACAATGGCACACGCTCCAAGAAGAGTGTGACCAATATGGATCCATATCCAAACTAATTCAGACACCCTGTTTTTCATTTTGTGAGTTGGATTTTCATATTAGCCAACAATCCTTTTGATCCAATTGGATATCGGAGGCCACCCACCCATTCCATTTGGACCCACACCATCAATTCTTGCAGCTTTTCGCTTTCAGCACAACTTACTATTTTTAGTAGGTTTTCGGGTGCTGCACTCTTGGAGCCATTTTGGGACCGTAATGATCCAGGTGGATATTGGTGGCCGCCCAAATATTCCATTTGAAATGCTACCATCAATTCTTTCAGTTTTTCAGTTTCAGCACAACTTACTTTTTTTTGCATTTTTTCAGGTCCTGAACTTCCGGAGCCGTTTTGAGGCCCTAAACGACATTTTTTGGGAAAACCAGGAGCAACATCGGTCCATGGAGAAATGTTTCTCACACCAAAAGTTGTACTCAGATAGATCTTTTTAATGAGGTATGGTGCGCGTCAAACAGAGATCATATGCCAAAGTTACGTCCTCGGGAACTTGAAACACCAATTTACCCAAATGAAGCCCATAGTTTTGGCACTTCATCTCCTAGGGTTAGGTTTTTGGACTTTTAGAATTTTCCATTGTTTATCAATAATAAATAGGCCTTCGAGCCTCATTGTAACACAGTTAAGAGGCCTGTAGCCTCCACATCTCTTCTCAGAGATAAGCTACCAACGCCCTAGCTAGTTTATTTCCATTCTGTGTGTAAGCATATTTCTGTTATTTGATATTAATGAAATGAAGCATTATTTCCATTGCATCTCTGTGTTTATGTATATTTCTGTATTTTATTGCGTTCCTGCATAAATCTGGTTCACCTTCGCACTAGTTGAACATGACGGGAGTAAGGCAGTTAATGACGTACTGAAACTGAGAATTCGTTGCCTCATGCAATGGATGACCCCCAACTACATGGGCCATAGTGTGTAAGATAGTCCTCAGAGGCATATTGGTAATAGTTTTGATGTTTATCTTTCCGATTGTGGTCTTCTCCACACCAGGACAATGTCTATTATTGAGCATACTCGTGCTCACCCCTAGTAGGAGCTCTAGAGAGTTGAATTCTCTCTCCACTCTTGGACAATCCAGTAATGAAATAGATGTCCGATATATATTTTTCAAGCTCTTGGTCAACGATAATAAAAATGTGAAGATCCATATTCCTTAGTCCAATGAGATATTACAATAGCTCGAGTTGATCTTTGAATCTAGAAGTCTAAAAGAACTTAAGCAATCCACAATTTCTCAAAGCATCGATACAATGTGGATATTGGGTAGCTTGATGATCTTCTGCCTCATGGCCTCTCTCTTTCCATTTGATGGTCATCTTCATCGTAATCACCTACAAAACATCAATAAATGACATTTTTGGAGTTTTCAATGGATCAAATCCGAAAATAAACCCTTAAGAATGGTGATTTTTTGTTTTTAAACTCTTTCTCTATGCTCAACATGACTGTCAGAATTAAATCCGTGTCGAAATTACGTTGGCCTAATGGGCTATGGGTGATCGACGCAGGTCCAATAGGTCAAACCCGTGCTGATCGACTGCTATATAAAATTTGAAAATATCCTCTTAAACCACAAAATTTCCAAATTAAATGGCTTGAAAATGACATAAAAATGATGAGAAGAGATAGAGCTCTTACCTGTAACCGACGGATCGTCGATTGGAGTCCTGGATTTTCCGCACCACTTGCCTAAAAATTAGAATAAAATGGGGTAAAACAGAGTTCTCCAATTTACCTAAAATGAAATGGTATTTTTTTTTTTTTTTTTTGCATATTTATAAGTTTTAAACATATTTTTTCCGATATTTTATTATTTTTCTTGATATCAGTGATGTGTGGTTATATTTATGCAGTAACATGATCTTTCATATGGTGACTGTGATAATTTTTGACTGATGCAACGAGTTTTGTTTTACCTCTTTTTCAGACTCGTTCAAAATAAACTAAAAAGGAACCCCCTGGATTAATCTTTAAGGTCTTTTATGACTCTCTAAAAATTAAAATATCGTGTAGTACTTGTCATTTCGAACTCGTTAAATTAAACGAATTGACGTCATCTCAGAATACGCTTACCCATTTTTGGGCTGAGATTGACTATTTACGAAAAAGGAGTAGCTTGATCGAACATGGTCAAGAGGTTCTCTTGGATATCTTTTCAGATTCGAGGGATGATTTACGAAAAGGGACCTGATGGAGTTTTCTTTTGTCTCTTTTTCAAACTCCCTAAACATGAAAAAGACACCAAGTTACTCTTCCGTTGGACTCAGAAAACTTAAACGACGAAAGACTTGTCACCATGACAAGACCGAGTTACTCCTTCCTATGGCTTGTTAAACTTACTAGATGGATTCATTCGAAGAGTGAACTTATACACTATGCATATGCTATCCTCTTCACGCTTGCTATAAAAAATAAAGAGGTACTTGTTAGCAATAACGGGGAAAAATTGAAAGTGAAACATCCCATGTGTTTTGAGGTAGCATGTCACTCTTGAACATGAAACTCGTATGCATTTCGTGTCAGGTTGGGGATATCCTTCATTTTTCACTTGCCTTCTTGGGTTTGGGAAATCCATTTGCCTCTCATTTGATCATTATTTTCCATCACCCTGACATTTGATCCAATTTTTGAGTCAAATGCTGCCACACTCTAGAGTCGTGTCACCAATATGTTCAAGAGAAGTCCTTTTTGTAAAATTCAAACATCCTTTGCTTGATTGACCCTCTCTACAATAGTCCTAAATCACTCCTATCATCTTGAGAAATCCTTTGTTTCATGTTGATGATGTTGGAATCGTTATGGCCCTCCTTCGGTAGATCATTTCCTGTCGACTTCAGCTCATTATCTAGGAAGATGATTTAGAGACTCCTTTTCAGTACCCTGGAGCTTGCATGCCTCAATGGTAAATTCTTCACGTTCAATGACAGGTTCACATCACTGGCCTTTGATCAGATGATTCTGCAGGTGTTAAACTTCAACTCATTCATTCACACTTGTATATTGGGCTATCGTACCTTGAGGGCCATCATCATCATTGGTGGTTTATCTCGTGCATGTTAATAGTTTACATTATTGACTGGTAATCAAGTGGTTTTTACCATGTTCTACATGAGTACATATATTCACATGGTTATATTCATACAATGGGTAGATCAAATATGTTATTATCCCGATTATGTTGAGTTATTGAGTATTAAGGATTTTACACATGATCCTTTATGTACAGATGGTTGTGACCATACTATGGATCCATTTCCATGATATATTTTAGATGGATGGCTGCAACCATGCCGTGGGTTCATGTGTTATTTGATACCTATTCAAAGACATGCTATTAGGAATGTTTATATCAGATATGTCACATATTGTATTATGCTTGATTTGGCATGTATCCTGGTGGTATTCCGAGTCCTTGCCTTGTTTCGTAAATCATTTCACCCTGTTAGTGTCAGTATTTGCATACTTCCACCAGGGATCAAAACACATTTGCATGTGCATCTTAGCTGTC
This sequence comes from Pinus albicaulis, assembly GCA_034641835.2. Classification (NCBI taxonomy): domain Eukaryota; kingdom Viridiplantae; phylum Streptophyta; class Pinopsida; order Pinales; family Pinaceae; genus Pinus; species Pinus albicaulis. The sequence continues at coordinate 3,838,966 of CM076583.1, read as the reverse complement.
CCACTCTGAAGAAATTCTCCATCATTCCATTAGATCATGATATAAAATTTTTGCACTGGTGGTTATCCTTGTCAATAAGCTTCATTCTCCCTCAGAAGATCATATTGGCTGACTCATTTTCATGTCTCCTTGAGCATAACAACACCTATGGAAATGCTCTTTTCACTTGGAAGTCTTTTAAGTCAAAATATCATTCATGAAAGTCAGGTCTAAAGTAGTCCCATTAGGTCATTAGGTTTTTTATATTTATCAAAGTTACTTCTTCATTTCAGATGAGGTCAACACATATATGAGAGGGACTAAATAAGATCATCATGATGTAATTTTCATACTTTCAAAGTTGTAATTTTTGAGTTTAATAACTTTTATATCAAAATGTCATTTTGATATAAAAGTCAAATATGTAATTTATTTATGTTTATGTTTTTCCAAATCTAATTTTATGTTCTCATACGTAATATCTTCAATCCCAAGCTGTCAATGCAATCATTTGGCCTAAGTGGAGAAAATAAAACCAAAATCCATGACTTGATCAACCTGTAATGTCAAAAAGTCAGAAAGATAAAGAGTATCAGTGCCAAAGTCCAAAGGGAAAAGTGAACATTAGAAAAGTGGGTGATTCAAATTAAAATTTCAAATCCACTATGCTATAAAGCCTTTCAAAACACCTCAAATCAAGTCATTGCATTAATTTATCCATCAAAAGTTTCTAGCAGAGGAGAAAATTTCAAGTTTTTTTGAGCATTTTGAGAAAAATTCAAGGTCGCTTCACGTTTGCACTCAAGCACTGCGTGTTTTCCTAGGTGCTACGCATTTACCCGGAGGTGCTGCGTGTTTTCCTGATAACTACAGACCAAACAACACAGGCGCTGCGCATTTACCTGTGGTCACAGAGCATTATCCTGGGCACTGCGCATTCCTCCAGAATGTTGTGCATTTGCTCAGGGAGGGTTTCAAAGCTTTTCACCACCTCCAGAAAGCTTCATTTCCTCACCAATTTATTCAAAAGGCTTTAAGTCAGTAAGTAGACCCTAAAGACACCTCTCCTTTATTAAATTTGGTGTTCCATAAGAATATTTGAAGTGCTTGTTGCTATGAAAACCTGGTTTCTATTTCCTTCCCATTTTCATCCACTAAATCCATATTCATGTCCCTAAAACACATATTAGTCATAATATTGTTAAATCCTAAGGTTTTCATAGACCTAGGTTTTCATTTACATTCATTCCCTCCATTTTCCTAAGCTAGTCATTTCATCTCTCACTCCCTTCATTTCATTCCATTTACCCTAGGGTTTCCAAAGCCTTCAAATTCAAAATGTCTGAGGAGGAGGACATAAGTGTCAGTGAGGAACAAACACCAAAGAAGAGCAGGAAAGGAGGGAAAGGATGGAAAATCATCAGATATGAACCAGTAACCACAAAGGAGCTCATGAATTCTCCTCTCACTGTGTCATGTTTTAAACATGTTGGTTGTTTTGAGTTTTGTGAGAAAGTGCAGCAGAATCAGTATCACCCTATGTTGACAAGGTTGTTCATTACAAATCTTCATGATAAGCAGGTCACCCTTTTCTGGGGTCACTTTTAAAATGTCCACTAATGCCATTTCAATTGCTACAGGGATCCCTAATGTGGGAGAGAAATGGTTTTAACAAGGAAACCTTGGTCAGAGCTACTATGAACCATATCTCAAACCTAGATACAAGGATGAAAAAAAGACCATTTTCCCCTTCTCTCATCTCCTTGATCGATATGTCCCTATGATGAAAATAATCATGAAATACTTCACCTACGAGGGTGGGTTTTCTTGACTCTATTCATATAATATCCGACTCCTCATGCACTTCACTAGAGTCAGAATGCTTCACATACCCTACTATCTCTCCCGAAGCATTGACAAGATGTCATACATAGTACAAAAGAGGGATTATAATAATCAAATGAAGAGTCTTTTTTACCACTCCCTCATCAATATGACAGTCGTGCATCATCTTGAGAAAAATAAAATCCCATGGGACACATTCATAGAAAATGAAGTCTTCACCACCCCACCTAGTCAGCATGAGCAGAGTATCCCTTCATCATCTCATCCTCCCATATCCACTCCTCCATATCAGCCTGCTGCTCATAAATCATCACCTAGTCGGATGCATTCACCTCATGTTGATCCTACTTCTTCACCTTCCCATAACCCTTCATCATCACATCATGATACTGAGTCATCAAGTAGTGAGCAGGACATTGAGGTAACTTGGGATAATGTGACTGATGTTGATCCATTTCCCAAGACCTATCAGAGAGGCTACAGACATGTGTTTTCTTCACTTGGAGTGAAAGGGGCCATGCCTTCATCATCAACAAAATAGGTGGACAAAGGCAAGGAAAAGGCTAAAGAGCCAATCATTGAGGAGAAGGAGGATAAACATGAAACATAACAGGAATTTTAGTTGATTGAACTTGATGAGGAAGATGAGTAAAAAATCACTAGTGCATCAATCAAAGGCAAAAAAGGAAGATTAGTGAACTTCAAGCTAATCTTGATAGAGCAAAGTATGTGATTGATTTTCTTAAGCAAGAAAATCAACAGCTGAAGACCAAGCATATTATCAATGAGGTCAGACCATCAAAGCACAAATAGAGGCAGAAAAGGCCAAGGCCTTGTTTAATGATACCTTGGAAATATTTGGTGAGATTGATGATGAGTAGGATCAACCTCCAAGATAGAAACCAAAGACTATATGGCTGAAAAGAGCTCTAGCCCTTGAGAGAAAGAGATAAGATGAGTTGGCAGAGCAGCTCACTCCAAGTGAGCTGCTTTCCCTAGATATTAGCCAGGATAAAGAGTCATGGCTTGATAGATCCAATTTGCATCTAGAGAGGTTGCTAGAGAAGGCCAAAAAATACAATGACATTAAGAGGAAACTGGCAAAGCACTACGCCATGAGGAACAAAATTGCAAGGGCCAAGCTCAAACGAGCCCTTGCAAAAATTCAAACTTTGACCAAGAAAAAGGAGAAGGAGAGGTTAGAAATACTTTCTGAGGTGTCTCTTCATGCTTCAAGCACTTGATAAGCAAGTAACCTCACAATTTTGGCAATTAGGCACTTTAGTGCATTTTTGGTTTTTTGAGTAATTTTGGTACACAAAAATTTTGCCAAACGCACAGCGCCCTGAATGCTGCGCTATTTTTTGGGGCATCAAAATGAAATTTTTTCACCACCATAATGTTTATAATGATGAATAAATCAACCTTAGCAATTTTCAAAAAATTTGGAAAAGAACTGGTCCCTCAAAGGTGTAAAAAACTACCAAATTTTCATATTTCTGCCTACTTTTTGACCTGGTCACTGCACATTTAATAGTCTTGGGAGATTCATTTTTTGACAGGGAAAATGGGCACCATTTTGGAAAATAGAGGTATATTTGGAAACTAGACTTAGAGATATTTCCAATGAGCTATATTGGAGCTAATTTGGACACTGGGAAGGCCTCCAAAAATTTATTGAGAAAGAGGCTATTTTTCCTGTTAGGGCACTGTGCATTTGCAAGGAAAATTGCATTTTCACCATCTTCAGCAAATTTTGAAGTTTCACTCCAATTTGAATTTTTACTTGGGAAAATGAAGAAATTACTGATTTGAATGTTTGTGGTGAATGTAAATGTCATGTTTTGACTTTCAACTAAGGTAGATACATTAGGTGAGTCCTCTAGAGGTCAAATGAATCAATTTCCTCTCTTTTAGAGGCAAATTGTTGGGTCTTCCTAGCCTTTAGTTTCTTGTTTGGCAGTAGGTGAAAATGATTCCTATCTCATGGATTCGTTTCCCTGAGGCTAGGGAGAGTGGTTTTGAGGTCTATATGATGTAGTTTCTCAGTCATTGTAATGGTTGGACTCTTTTGGAGGTTTGGCTTCTAAAGGACACAATTTTGTATCAATTTTGGCCTAGACATTAATCAAATTTGCAGCTATTTTTATGGGATCCATGTGGTATTGTGTTTAGTTTTAGTTTCTTCTTTTTTGATCATATGTTATAATGTTTTGTGTATTTCATCCATCATTTCATTGCTATTGAGTGAATGTTTTCAAGGTAGAATCCATAAATTCTATGCTCTGTTTTGGGTAAACATTCATAATTTGTAATTTCTTCAGTTTAGAAAGAAACGATGAATTCACCATGCTCTTTCTATATCCTCACTTGTCTTGATCATCCCACTCATTGAAACCCTAAATTTCTAAACGTTGTACCTACCTTTCCCCATAGAACACCTTGCAAATTTGGACCTAATTTCCTTGCGCTAGCTGTTTGACTCCTCCTGATCTAGCAAAAACCCTACACAATCAAATAAAAACCCTGAGCTACTATACCTAGCCTAATATTTTCTTTCCATAGTCATCTTGGTTGTGATCCTTACGGAGAGAGCCCTGTCCTGGCCTAGTAGGGCTAGCTACTTAGCTAAGCGTGGTTTGAGGTTACCTCAGAATTGCCTTTTTCAACATGAGGTTCAATCCGAGTGATAACACACCCATCACTCCCTGTTCTGCTTTCATGCTTTAGGGGGTAGATGTTACACATTGATTTGTCACCCCGTTCACTTCCCATCCCTAATACCTAAGTTCCCTAAGATGACAACTATGTATTATATCCACCATGGAGAATACATCAAGATATCCCTTGAGGACCAACATAAAGATGATTTCAATATTTTCTTAAGAAGCTCAACTTAAAACCTAAATTTCTGGGAAAATGCTCTTTGTTAGTTTCCTTCCCGTGCTGATGGCATGTTGACACTTTTACCTAGCCCCGCCATCACACTTTTGATAAGAAAAAGCACACCAAACCTCTTCTAGCGGTGTTTCCTCAAATGGAGAAGAAGCTTCGTGCACTAGAAGCTTCTAGAATGACGAGCTGGATGTGGTTTGATTTAGATATGCACAAGCTTTCTCATTTGGAGCTCTTGATATTATCATTAGGGATTTTTCCCTTGAGAAGTGGGCCTTCATCCTTCTTTTATGGATCCCTAACTCTCTCTGCCTACATATAAATTGAATCCCATCCTTCCACTATTGGTTGGTATTTCCTGATCATTGATCCTTTGCATCCGGATATTGTGATCATGACTGAATTTCCACTTGGGAGAAATATTGCTTGAAGATCCTAGGTTTGGACTTGGACATCACCAAAGGGAGGTCTCCAACATCAAGGCCATGGTTGTATGCTTCCTCTTTCTATAATTAATAATACATCTGATGTTTCACTTTCCATTTTTGTCTATATATCTATGCAAGAAGCCTAATACTCGTTGATCTGTTAGGTAGTTTGTATTTGATGTATAATATGTATATTGTCATTTTTCTTGTTGTTGTCTCTTGATTTATTATAGCTATTTGAATACCATGAATAGTGAGGAGCGAGCTTGAAGGATTGTATAATCATGGTCTTCCCCAAAGGAATGGACGATAGCATCAAGAAGATGGTTCAGTATTTGGTCTTGTGCATTGCTAGACCCACTCTAGGGCTAGAGAGAGCAATTTCAAGGGAGTTTCTTAACAAATAGACTGAAATAGGAGCCCACATGCATCAACAAGGTGAAGCATTGCTTGAGTGACCTGCTTATGTATGCATGGGTCTTTGACTTTGGGTAACTTCCTCACATCACAATGTAAGCACTGCTGAATGAGGTACTTAGTAATGCGTGGGTCTTCGACTAAATGGCAGCACTGCAGTCGCCATTAAGTATGATACCACAGTGATATGAGATCTAGAGTTGGTGTTGAATGCCAAGAGGATCGATGACATCAGTGGGAAATGGTGATTCCCATTATGCCACCCAAGGATGTTCCTTAAAGGAGGAACACATCTGAGGTACAACCTCAATCATGTGATATGAATGGTGAAGTCAATAGGAAAGAATCATCAACCGTTTGAAAAGTGTTGATCTGGGGAATTAAGAAATTAGGTGAAATTAAATTGTAATATTGTGGGTCAGCAAGGCATGATAACGAAAGATGGCGATAGTAATGGATATGGACAATTGGCTCGAGGTCGTAGCTTTAACGTAAGTGGTGACAATTAAAACATTTTTTCTGTCAGGGATGGCCCTGGAGTTGGAAAGACATCTAGGGTATGTGTAAGTATGTTCTGATTGGCGTGATGGGGGTAAGTGGTTAATGTGCGAGCTCCTACCAAGGGTGACTAGAAACTGTCATCGAGTATAAGATATGAAAATATGGGTGGGAATATTTTTTCCTAAAAAATATTTGTACACTTGCCAAAAGAATCTAAAGGTGGTTTGGATATATAAACACAGATATGGGTGCCCCAAAAACATGTTTTCCTACATAATGATGTAGGGAAGATGTTGGATGTTTAGAGTGCGGGCCCCATTGGCTGGTCTCGGTGTGTGGTTTATGAGGTGGATGAAGTGACACAAATGGGATATGTAAATGGAGGGACGATAGGCCAAATGTGGAATGCGGTAGTGCGTCCTGTTTGATCCGTCGTAAAATACAAGGGGTGGCCCGAGAATGGGGTTGGTAAGAAATGAGTGAAGAATAATGAGGTTGATCTTCAGGAAATGCAAGTGAAGTGGTTCCCAAGCCTGAGTAGATGGTCATGGATCAATAATATGTGGGGGTCTATAGTATGAGGTGATCCATGAGTGGGGGTCTCTATCGACCAACATGGGTGTTTACCATATGTAAGGCGAGGTTGTGATAAACATGGTCAATATGATGGAACTTATGGTGCATTTAGGAGAAATGATGTTAGGATATGCAAATATTTATAGGAAGCATATCATGCTGAGTGGTGAATGATACCTACTCTATTACTTGTCCACTCGAGTGTTGATCATGGCAAGGTGTTTGTGATGTACCTACAATTTCCATGGCCAATAACCCAAGTGAAAGCATATGTTTTAAAAATATGAATATGTTGAAGCCCCTAAAATCCTAGCTTCAACATTTGGGAAAACCACCCGGTCCAGATCTTAGTACAACTGCTTTTTTGTTTGGGATGGTGGCTCCGACTAGATAATATGGGACTAGTTTCCCAATGATATATGGATTTATGATTGGTTGTTTGTATATCAGATAATGGAAATGATAATTGATATAATATATAACTTAATAAATACAAATAACTCTACTTTAACCCGGGTATCCTCTGATAAATGTGATTTTGGATTTGTTCCAATTAGATGAATAATCATATAGATGGCTTATTCATCCAAAAGAAAGATGCATTCACATATAATAATTACTTTGTTTAAGAAATTAAACAAATTAATGACGATAACATATCGCATTCATATATATATATATATATATATATATATATATATATATATATATATATATATATATATATATATATATATATCGCTCACATATATTTTTAAAGATAACAATTCTAAGTTTTCAGAAATGATATAACAAAGGATTGTTTCACAGGCATACATATGTAAACAATAGCAATTTTCAAAAAGAATGTTTCATTGCATAAGGAAAATTAAACAATATGATAATGATAGAAATACCAGATAAATTTGTAACCTCCTGATGAAAATAACACTTCAATCCCACTTTCTTACTTAAAACAGCTTCCAAGAAAAACTAAAGTGCAAATTCTTGAAAACAATTTCTTCATAAAATTGCAGAATCGTGATCCACCATTAATAAAAATAATATATTCGGAAGTACAGGAGTGTAACTTCCCAAGTCAAATATTAATACAAATTGAGGAGCCCTTTCTAAATACATGAAAGGGGTTTAAATAATAATAAAACTAAAACAAACTATCTAAAACATCGCTTGAATGCTTTTGGAAATGCCAAAACATGATAATCGGAGATCCGATCTCATAAAAATAGAATTGTGATCTCCATAAGAACAGGTTCATTGTATCTCTTTCATATCTGGTATGCGCAACTGGAAAATTGATAAAATTTCTTTCACTTTGGGAGGATGACTCAATTGGGAATGTAGCTGGCTAGTATATGTGGCATCCGAAAGCTCTGGAATCATATAACTGATGGAATAGGAGAGGCATTTTGTAGTCATCTTCCGGCTGTGTGGTTTAACCAAATAGAACCAGAATGCATCCCATGTGAGTCCTTGCATTGCATTGATCTGTTGGTCCTTGTTGGATAAATCCTGCTTCCATTATTTCTCTAATTCTTTGACTTTTGGGAGTTTCCCTGGGATGCAATCAGAAATTAAGTTGGCTGTATACAAAATGTCATTGATTAATTCCACTAAACTGTTCATTACAACTCTTGCCTTGGAGGTAGCCTGTTCTTCCTTAATTAACTATGTTTCCCATTCTGCAAACAAAATTTCCTTGTGTGATTCTTGGATCTTGGGAAGATTGGCAGCTATGCCTTGGTTTGTGTCTTGACATGTGAGGAACCTCGAAATTTTCTCATCAGCATCTTCAAATTTGAGCCTTGTGTTTACTGCCTTTTCTATGAGTGATGTAGCTATCACATATAGAGGGTCATCCAGTTATATTTTACTACTTAAAATATCAAGCTGTCGTGACAATGCTTTACTTAATTCTAGAGCCTCCATTTTGAACTGATCAAGCTCAGGATACTCCTTAAATTTTTGTATCTATGCTTGTAACAAGGCACCCTGTTCTTCTTTGGCCATCTTCTCCTGTTGAAGCATTACCTGCAATTTGTTCATCTCTTGAGACATTTGCTATTGCTTGTGTAGAGCTTGCTGGTCAAGCTTTTGTTTCTCAAGATTCAGCTGTTCTTTAAGCTGCTCAATCTGTTGTCTTTCTTCAATTAGCTACTGTTCTAGTTGTGCTATTTTTTGATGATCCACTGTTGTCTTTTCTTCCAACAACGCTATTTTTTGATCTTTTTCTTTTATCGATTGGTTGACTTCGAACGCTTTGTCCATTTTCGCTGCTGTATAAGCCCCTACATATTGAGATAATTTAGTTAAATCCTTTGAAGGATTAACTTCACAGTCCTTCCAGACAAAATTCATTAATTCGACTTGAGGAGATGAAAATAGACCCCAATTGATTTTCCTTTTCTTCCTTTGTTTTCTAACTACAACCCTATGTTTTGGACTGTAGAAGACATCCAAGGGAAGTATATCTTCAACCTTCAACACAATTTCCTCAAAACGATTTTCTGGGATGATCTCAACATATTGGGTATTAGCATTGTCGACTGCTCCTTCAACTGTAACACAGGTTACCATGGGCTGTTGTGTTGCGGGTGATTGCGTTGTAGCCACATTCTGAGAATCGTTCTGGCCCTTGATTTGCTGATCAAACTGCTCCCATTCCTTTAATATATTTTAATTATATGTATATCAGTGTCGGAGGAATCTCCATGCTTTTTACCCGTCTTTTCATGTTCTGGTTGAGTATCATCCTTATTTCCTGTATTCTTTTCTTCACTGTGTTCTTCCTGTTGCAGTAGGGGGGTAGTTCTCAACTAATCAAGAGGTATTGTTAGTAGTCTCTTGGTCCTGAATTGCAGGAAATTTTCCATGTCACTTGCTCCAAATTTTAATTTTTCCAGATGTTTAACTTGTGAAAATACCTCGGCTGAGGCGAATAGATCGTCGAAATCAACATCTTCATGTTCGAATTTAGCGACCTGTACCATAGATGTAAAGTTATAGGCAAATTTATTTGGATCATACTGTCTTTTGGGAATGGATACTAATCTGAGCTCTTTTATTTTTTTTGGCTTCTTTCTCTGCATGTTTAAAATCATGTAGAGAAAAAGATCCACATCGGAGGGGAAATGTAGGCCATATCTACTTCTTTGAATTTTTCAGGTTTCTAGACATCCCTTTCTCTGTTATTTGATAGGATATTTCTTGGGCTAACAATTTATCGGGAATGTACAAGGGTAGAACATGAGGATTAGTGATGCTTCCAAATAGCCATATATAGGTGAATTTTTCTTCTCCAAACCAGCTTCCGATTGAGGTTAGCTCAATGCTGGCCTTCTCGGATAACCTTGGAGTGAGTTTGTTGAATATAGCTCGGTGAACTGGCAAGATAAACCCATGAAAAATTCTATATATATGGTCTTTGTAATAGGCCTTCCACAGATATTTGTGATAAATGTGGATAGGAGTAGGGTTTTGAGGAGTCCACTTCTAGCCTAAAATAGGGAATTCAGAGTTGAAACATATGGTATCAATAATATAAGCGCTCATGTAAAATGGGGGTATTACCTGGGTAGACACATACCTGTTTCTCTTATAATCGAGGATTTTGTTTGCCATTTTATCAGATAAAATGGTTGGCCAATTGATGATGTAGGAGTCAACAATGGCTTCAATTAAAGGTACCATCTCAATAGAAATTTTTTCCGAGTTGATGGTTCCAAACAATCTACACATCATAGCTGCAGCATAGCAATAAGGAGATACCAATGATTCTACAGAGTACATACCCAAAGATTCGTGCTTGTGTTTTTCTGGAAAATGCCTCCATTCTTTGATAGGATCTGACTCCACTTCATTTTCTTTGGCAAAGTCTTCCAAAAATGCTTTATTGAAGATTTTCTGAGGGTCTGGTAGGGGATACATCTTCTTGGTGTCTTCTGCTTTGAAAGACCCGAACATCCTTCCATCTGACGTGAAGAACGCCTTGTCTGTTATATATATAAGTTCTATCACCCATATCACCAAGTCATTATATGGGAACACATTCGCGCGAGCTGCTATTTTGTGAAGATAGGAGATCGCCAATTTCTTCAGAGTGCTTTCTGATTTTTTATCTGAATCTGCTATCGCTTCTTCTTCTTAAATTACAGTTGGATCTTCTACCTCCAGTAGATTGTAAACTCCTTCCCATGAAGTTTTTCCAAGACCCAGACAAGTAGTATCAGTTACTAATACCAATTTAGCCAGTTTCTCTTTTGGAACGACGAGGACCTTCGCTTTCTTGGATTTCTTAGACATTTTCCTGACTCGTAGTTGTTTCTCAGGTCTACATAATGAAACAAATGAGAATAATGATGGAAAAATTCTTTTAAGAATGAATACAAAGCGGAGAGGAGCAATGACATTTAATCATAATAAAGATGATAGATTAAATAAATATTATTCCATCGAAGATGAAATCCACGAAGGATTTCAACCATAATTATATTTTAATGATTTCCTCGTATAATGTGAGATTTTAATGCCATTATGGGATGTCTCATCGCACATTCATAATGATCCAGTTATAGCGTTAATACCATAACTTTTCAGATCTCCGATCAATGATGATTGCATATCGAATATCGGAAGTCTCAAAGCTTAGGCTTAAGTATTTCCATTTAATATCTACGATTGCGATTATTACTGAGCTGGCATGGAGGGCGTGATACTTTTAAATCATATCAGATTAATGAGATTTTCTTTATAAATGATCTATTTGATAAAATATGTGTATATTTAATACTTCATGTTTATTTATGGGAAGCACGCTTTTGTAATAATGATATCGCATCGCAAGCTTTTAGAGGAGCGTCTTTGGATATGAGTCATGTGTTTTAGCGATGAGCGATCACGATTTGACATATCGCATCGGAGAACTTTTAAAGGGTGCATAAGGATATAGTATGAATTCACCGATTTGTGATTGCGATTGGGTTTATTGCATCAGAGTTTTCAAAATGGAAAGGTTTTAGACTCTTGCTCATGTGATATGTGCTTTTGTGATTGCTTTATCGCATCGGGATTAAATGATAGCACATTTGAGTTTTTTATTTTATACTTTGAATATGCGAAATGCGATAAAGGCCTTTATGTTTTTTTATTTTTCGTTAATAAATCCTATTTCGTTGGGGTTTGATTCTATTTTATGATGGATCAAATTTCCTTAAAACGTTTTCATGGGTGTAAAAGATTTCTTTATCTGCGATAAGCGATGCTAAGGAAATTTTTATATGTCCTTTTATAAATCTTTCTTTTTTCAAAACATTTTATTGATTCTATAAATATTCAAAGAAAAGGGGACCCATTTCTTATCTAAAAATTAACACAAAAATTTGAAATGGGGAGGGTTGTTTGTACAACACAATAATTAGTGATTCACTGGGAGAAAAAATTATCTCTAAAAATAAAAATAAAGCGATAACTAAATATTTTGTAAGTAGAAAGATTTGAGGACAAAGAAAATTATCCCAGAATAATTAGATAAAATATAACTCTGAATAAAATAATAATTACATGTAATTTATTTTTAATCCCTTTAAAAATAAAAACATTTTTGGTCTCATCAAGCTTTGATTGGTTGATAAAGATAAAGTAGGGGGCTTCTCCAACTTAGCTTTGAAATTTACTCTTTTGCCATAGGTAGTGCCTCTTTTTCTAGCAAATGTCTATAGTCTTGACAGGGTTACCTTTTAACCATTAATCATCCATTATCCCATCCATCTAAGAGTATAACTTTTAAAAGGTATATATATTTTATTTTTTTATTCTTTTAATTGTTTTAAGATAAAACCCATTGTCCTGGTTTGGGAGCCAGCTGATAACAATGCCATTCACCGGTTGTAATTGAACTAAAAAAGATGGCTCGTGATGAGACCCCTTGTCTTATGATTATAAGCCATTACCCTATTTTGATATGCAGTATTAGTAATGTCAGTTTAGTTACTTTCCTATGATCATGGTAAGCAGGCTCATGATGAGACCTCTTATCTTTTATGTCAGATGTATTTTTTAATTACACTCTAAAAGTCATAAACTTAGTGGATGGGGTGAATGATTCTCTCCTCAAGAGTTAATGAATGACCTTTTAGATTTTTAGGTGCCAAGTTTTGGAAAAAGTCTTTACTCTTTATGAATAACATTTCTCTACTTTATAAAATTAGAATGATTTACAATATTTTCAAGGTTTTGGAAGATTTTACAAACTTTAAATAAGTTCTCAGAGTTTCATATTTTATTTAACTCTCCAAAATTGTAATCACTTCCTTAAAAATTTCTATCTACATAAGCAAGTATTCACAATATTTTCTCAAATATCTTTTCAATAGTAAAAAACCAATGGAAGACTATTAAAAAAATTATTTCTAGGGCAAACAAACTTGCATAATGAATAAATATAGATAAGAAGGGGTTACCTCCTTAGGAATTTTTTTTTTTCAAAATAAGCCCATTCACAGGAAGAGACTCTCTCTTTCCTGCTAGATCTTGCAATATGAATGTTGATGAGCCTATCTTTTCAATGATTTGAAATGGTCCAAGCCACATCTTTTGAAATTTGGTATGTTTACCTTTATCTTCATGTGATTTGTCCCATTTCAAAAAAAGATCACTAATTTGTAATGTTTTAGATCCAGTAGAACTTGCATCAAAATAAGATTTTATAAGTTGTTGATGTTTAGCATGAACGATTTTTGATTTCTGCCTTTCTTCATCTAATTTGAGGATTTTTTCATATCTTAATTGGATAGAGGATGAAGGATTTTCTTCAATAAATTGTACTAGGGCTAGAGATGGGAGTGCTAGGTTTGAAGGTATTACAGCTTCTTTCCCAAATACTAGATTAAAAGGTGAAGTACCTATTGAAGACTTCTGAGTTATACGATCGACCCATAGTGCAAAGATCAAAGACTTATGCCAATTATTTTGATTTTGATCAATAGTTCTTTTAATGATTTTGATGAGATTCTTATTAGTTGATTCAGCCAAACCATTACCTTAGGGATAATAATTTGTAGAATATTTTAATTTAAAACCTCTTTTGAGTGCAAATTCCATTATACTATTTCCAGAAAAATAAGGTGCATTATAAAAAACAAGGGCATTAGGTACACCAAACCTGGTAATGATGAATTGATAAATGAATTCAATGATTGCATCAGAATTGGTTACCTTTAAAGGAATTGCTTCTACCCACTTTGTGAAGTAATCTGTGGCTGTAAGGATGTATCTATGTTGCTTGGAAGAATGCGGAACAATACATCCTATAATATCAAGTCCCCATTGTTCAAATGGTTGCTCAATGTTTACTGGTTGTAAAGGAAAAGCTGGTTTCCATTGTCTTCCACTGGCAGTCTGGCACGTCTTACGTTTCCTTACATAGTCATGGGCATATTTAAAAAAATTAGGCCAATAATATCCAGCATGAATTATCTTGTGAGCTATAGTGTCTCCTCCAAAATTTCCACCTGTTGGTCCATCATGTAATTCCTGCAAAACCTTGTGTGCTTCAGTTTTTTCCAGGCATTTTAGAAAAATGGAATCATAATTTCTTCTGAATAGCACATGATCAATGATCTCAAAGTTTTTAGCTTTTAATCTCAAAGCACGCTTTCTTTTATAACTGAGATTAGGAGGAGCATACCCATTTTTTAAGTAAAAGATTAGATCAACATATTGAGATTCAGAATTTATGATACTTATCTCATTCACTTGAAAAGTATTATCTTGATCTTGATGTTCTGGAATATTGGAAGCTCCTACTAATAACCTGCAAAAACCTTGTCCTCTAAAAATTTTAGTTGGTTTAATATCGATATCATATTCTTGTAAGGCTGTTACCCAATTGGCTCTTTTTTCTCCTACTTCCCTTTGTACTGGCAATTGTCTTACTGCAGAAAATGGGACAATGATTTTTCTATGTGTTTTTAGGAGGAATGGCCTAAAGTGTTTGATAGATTTAAACAAAACAAAAGATTTTTTGTCTACTTCTGAGTAGTTAAGTTAAGCTCCCTGCAGATTTGAACTAAAGAAGGAGATAGGTGCTTCAATATGCTGATCATTGAGTTGTGTCAAAACAACAACATAAGATGTTTCAGTGGCTAGAGTGTACAAAATAAAATGATTAGAAAAATTAGGAGTATTTAATGCTGGAGCATTAATAATTTCCTGTTTAATTGAATCAAAGGCTTCCTTTTCTTTATGTCCCCATTTGAAAACTGAATTCTTCTTAATCATAGTTTGTAAAGGTAAGACTATATGAGAAAAATCAGGAACAAATATTTTTACAAAATTTATCTGTCCTAAAAATGACTGCATGGATTTCTTATTATGTGGCAAAGGGATATCAGAAATCTCTTTTACTCTGTCAGGGTCAATATATATGCCATCTTTAGATACAAAAAATCCTTAGAGTTTCCCTTCGTTAAGAGCAAAGAATGATTTTTTGGATTTAAAGAAATGCCATACCTTCTACATCATTCAAAGATCTGTTTTTAATCATGTAGATGGTTGGATCTTTTATTTGAAAAGACAGTTATGTCATCTAGATAAACAACAACTGATCTATTAATCAAACCTTTGAAAGCTATATCCATGGCTCTTTGGAAAGTAGCTCCGACATTTATCAAACCGAAAGGCATTTTTTGGTAGGCATATGTTCCCCATTTGGTTCTGAATGTAGTTTTAAGTCTATCATCTGGATGCACCAGTATCTAATTATATCCTGAAAAACCATCAAGAAAAGACATTAATTCAGAACCAGCTATTGCTTGAAGTATCCGTTCCATTGTTGGTAGTGGGAAATTATATTTTTTAACATGCCTTGTTGAGATTTCTAAAATCTATACAAATCCTAATGTCTCCATTCTTTTTCCTAACAGGTACCAGATTTGAAACCCAATTCGAATGTCTAACAGGGAAAATAATTTTAGCTTTCAAGAGTTTATTTAACTCTGTTTTAATTTGACTTTCCAAGTTGGGATGAATTTTCCTTAACTTTTGTTGCATCGGTTTCTCATTAGAGATCATCAGAATTGTATGCTGAATTATAGAAGTATCATAAGTTCTTAAATCTTCGTAATTCCAAGCAATTTTTTTTTTGTATTTGTTTAGAAGTTTGATGAAAGAAAACCTTTCTTCTGGTGTTAGCTCGAGTCCTAGATTGACATTTTGTGTTTTAGATTCAGTGCTAAGGTTTACTAATTCAAACTTTAAAGTAGAACTTTGAAGTTTGGCATTAGTGACTTTTTTGAATCTATATTTGATATCATAGAGATCTTCAAGCTTAACCACAGATTTCGGGATGGAATTTTCACTATTTTTTGATTTTATTTGGAGATCATGATCACTTTCACCAACTATTTGATCATCATAAGGTTTCTCCGAAGTTAAGAAGTTTAGGATGTATTCATCATGATTAAACACTCGCCAATTGGTGGCATTGTCAGGGATAGATGGTCGAAAAATTAATTCAACTGAAAGCCTATCTAGAATATAATCCTCAGCTGGAAGGAGCTTAGAAGCAACATTAGCTAATAAATTAGCTGCTGCATTCTGAGATCTAGGGATAGGGGAAATATTGAATGCTAGAAAGTGAGTTGTAAGATTTTGAACAAGGGCTTGGTAATGTTTAATATGACTTGAAAGACAATGAATAGTATTCCTAACTTGCCTGATGACAATTTTAGAATCACCATATACCTTCATATATTTGACATTCAAGCCTATTGATTTGTAAAGTCCTTGAATCAAAGCTTCATATTCTGTAGGGTTATTTGTACATTCAAATTCTAGTCTGCATGACAACATAGTTTTTTCCTTTTCCAGACTAATTAAAATAAATCCTGCTCCTTAACCATCATTGGACTTTGCTCCATCAAAGTACAAAGACCAAAATAAAGATTTATCTACAGATTTATTTACAAATTGATCGGCAATATTAACAAATCTTGAAGTATCGTTATGTGAGAAGTTTTCAACTTGTGATGTGAAGGTATTTACAAGGAAAGGTGATTGTTGGGCATTCAAATTTCCAAAGAATGATTCAGATGAGTAATTTCCAAGAATATTATTATTGAAAGCTATAGGTTGGTTTTCTTGTTCAAAATCTGTTACTGTATGGGTCATGTGCTTCTCCCAATCAATCTTAATTTGATTTGGTTTCCATTTATAGGGAAGCCACATGTGAGACCAATCAGTAGAAATATAACCATGGAGTTTTCTAGACCAATCCCTGCTTAAAATTAAACCATAAAACTCAGGGATTTCAACAATCAATATATCAATTCTCTGAATTACTCTAGGATCAATTGATAGCCTAATAGTGATTGTATTAATATATCCTAAAACTTGCACTTTAGTCTGATCTAATTGGACAATATGAACTACATATTTCTGGGGTTCAATGTTTAATTTAGAGCACACTGAGGCTGACATTATGTTTGATGATGCCCTTGAATCTATCAAGCAGTTATGTAAATTCCTATTATAGATCTCGTAAGTTAAGAGAAAAGGAGGTGTATGTGAATTAGATCTATCTCAAATCAAAACAACATCAGTAGCATCTACTTTCTCGAATGGTGGCTTACCTGATCCTTTAGCTGCCTTGGATAATACACTAGTTGGAAGAGGAGAAGCAGGCACTGCATTCAATTCCTTTAACAACAACTTCTGTTGATGCTTGAGCTTGCTGAGTTCATGTAAAGAAATATTTGCTGTGGTCTTCTTCATGTCTTCTATAATGTTATAATCCATAGAATCAGACACTACTAGTGTTTTAGATGTTGATGGAGGATTAGAAGATGATGGTTGATTTTGGGTAGGCAAAGGAGAATTTTTCCTTATGGGAGCTTTATCTTTAGTAACATGAGTTGAATTTTTCTTCTTGGGGGATGTTTGAATAGGTTTTTCTACACTCTTACTTCTTGTGTTCACTGGAAGAGCTTCCTATTCATTTTCATTATCTGAGTTAGACAAAATAAAATCCCACATCCCATGGCATTCAACTAATTCGTCTTCTTCGTTTTCTTCTGATGATAGAAGTGTATCTTCCTCTTCATCTTCCTCTAAATCTAATTCTGCATTAGATATTGCATTAGGTGGTTTAGGTTCAGTTGGCTGATTTCTTTTGAAGTTCCTAAACGACCTTTTAGTGGAAGTTTCAGCTACTTGTTTTTTAATTTCTACCATTTCATTGGACATAGTTTTCAGGACTTTTTTTAATCCTTCCATATCATATGGATATTTAGGTGATTTCTTCTTTGAATCATCCTTGAAACTAACCTTTTTGGATTTTCTCTCTTCACTAGCATTCTTTTTCTATAAAGCAATGATACGCTTTTCTACAATAGCTTCCTTCATGTTTTCGGCTAGTGTAGGTTTAGAAGCTCTATCTACAAAGATAGCTATATTTGAAGGTAAAGCGGATATATACCATTCACTTCAGACTTCTTCAATAGGCTTTGATGTTGCAGGAATTTTATTCAACAACTTGTTAAATCGGGAGTTGAAGTCTTTGATGGGTTCTTTAGATTCCGATTTCAAATTAGAGAGATCATTAATCAAAGTTGCTATTGATCTATCATCTCTGAACTTGGTTAGGAATTGTTCCTGAAATACATCTCAGCTATCAATGGATCCTGGTGGTAATGAAAAATACCAAGATCTTGCTGCTCCTTGTAAATTATATGGAAATAGTCTGACAACAACATCTTCTTGTGTTACTCCATTTAAGTTTACAGACAACATGAAGTTGTTAATGTGTTCTTCAGCTAATATGCTGATATCAGGACTAAAATTTGGTAACCATTTTTTAGGATGAGCTAGTAATTGACTCAAAGGTGCAGGCATTGTAACAGCTCCTGGATTGGTCCATGGTCTTGGTTGAGGCTGAGCCATCGTTGTACTAACAATAGAGGAAGGTGAAGGGATAGTTGAAAGCGATTGAGTAGATGCTGTTGAAACAACTGTACCCTTCTGGATCGTGACTTGAAGTTGGGAAACATATGACTGAGTTTTCAATTGTGTGAAAGATGTTGATGTTAATGATGAAAGAGTCTCACTGCCTGACTATACAGGTGTTTTTATATCTCTTTTTCGACTTGGCAGAGGAAATTTAGTTGGTAAAATACCAAGATTTTCGCTCTGCAGTCTAGTAAGAGGTTGGGAAGGTATGTATTGTGAAGTCACACTGCCTTGGAATAGCTTAAACTCTTCTTGCGATAATGAAAAACCTTGGAGTTTATGAATTAGAGATTGTACTTCAGGAGATTCAAAAGATGAATCATCCGATATGTCTAAGGTTTTGGCAGTGGGTGTAGTAATTTTCTTTTCAACTTCTTCCCTAGAAATTTGAGATGAAGGAGAAGTTGAAGGAGATGATGAGGGTGAATTTCTCTTGGAATGGCCTGTGGATTTGGAATTAATCACCATTCACAGCATAGGCCCTCCTTTTAGTGCCAAAAATGTTGAAGCCCTAAAATCCTAGCTTCAACATTGGGGAAAACCAATCGGTCCGGACTTTAGTACAACTCCTTTTCCGTTTGGGATGGTGGCTCTGACTGGATAATATGGGACCAGTTTCCCAATGATATATGGGTTGATGATTGATTGTTTGTATAATGGATAATGGAAATGATAATTGATCTAATCTGTAACTTAATAAATACAAGTAACTCTACTTTAACCCGGGTATCCTCTGATAAATGTGATTTTGGATTTGTTCCAATTAGATGAATAATCATATAGATGGCTTATTCATCCAAAAGAAAGATGCATTCACATATAATAATTACTTAGTTTAAGAAATTAGACAAAGTAATGATGATAACATATCACATTCATATATATATATTTATATCGCTCACATATGTTTTGAAAGATAACAATTCTAAGTTTTCAGAAATGATATAACAAAGGATTGTTTCACATGCATACATATGTAAACAATAGCAATTTTCAAAAAGAATGTTTCATTGCATAAGGAAAATTAAACAACATGATAACGATAGAAATACCAGATACATTTGTAACCTCCTGATGAAAATAGCACTCCGATCTAGCTTTCTTACTTAAAACAGCTTCCAGGAAAAACTAAAGTGCAAATTCTTGAAAACAATTTCTTCATAAAATTGCAGAATCGTGATCCACCATTAATAAAAATAATATATTCGGAAGTACAGGAGTGTAACTTCCCAACTCAAAAATTAATACAAATTGAGGACCCCTTTCTAAATACATGAAAGGGGTTTAAATAATAATAAAACTCAAACAAACTATCTAAAACATCGCTTGAATGCTTTTGGAACTGCCAAAACACGATAATCGGAGATTCGATTTCATAAAAATAGAATTTTGATCTCCATAAGAATAGGTTCATGGTATCTCTTTCATATCTGGTACACGTAGCTGGAAAATCGATATCATTTCTTTCACTTCGGGAGGATGACTCAATCGGGAATGTAGCTGGCTAGTATATGTGGCATCCGAAAGCTCTGGAATCATATAACTGATGTCATGGGAGAGGCATTTGTAGTCATCTGCTAGCTATGTGGTTTAACCAAATAGAACCAGAATGCATCCCATGTGAGTCCTTGCATTGCACTGATATTTTGGTCCTTGTTGGCTAAATCCCGCTTCCATTGTTTCTCTAATTATTTGACTTTTGGGAGTTTCCCTGGGATGCAATTGGAAATTAAGTTGGCCATATAGAAATTGTCGTTGATTAATTCCACTAAAATGTTCATTACAGCTCTTTCCCTGGAGGTAGCCCGTTCTTCCTTAACTAACTGCGTTTCCGATTCTGCAAACAAAATTTCCTTGTGTGATTCTTGGATCTTGGGAAGATTGGCAGCTATTGCTTGGTCTATGTCTTGCCATGTGAGGAACCTCGAAATTTTCTCATCGACATCTTCAAATTCGAGCCTTGTGTTTACTGCTTTTTCTATGAGTGATGCAGCTATCACATATAGAGGGTTGGCCAGTGATATTTTACTACTTAAAATATCAATCTGTCATGACAATGCTTTACTTAATTCGAGAGCCTCCATTTTGAACTGATCAAGCTCAGGATACTCCTTAAATTTTTGTATCTGTGCTTGTAATAAGGCACTCTGTTCTTCTTTGGCCATCTTCTCCTGTTGAAGCATTACCTGCAATTTGTTTAGCTCTTGAGACAACTGCTGTTGCTTGTGTAGAGCTTGCTGGTCAAGCTTTTTTTTCTCAAGATTCAGCTACTCTTTAAGCTGCTCAATCTGTTGCCTTTCTTCAATTAGCTGCTGTTCTAGCTGTGCTATTTTTTGATGATCCACTGTTGGCTTTTCTTCCAGTAGTGCTATTTTTTGATATTTTTCTTTTATCAATTGGCTGACTTCGGACGCTTTTTCCATTGTCGCTACTGTATAAGCCCCTACATATTGAAATAATTTAGTTAAATCCTCTGAAGGATTAACTTCACAGTCCTTCTAGACAACATTCATTAATTCGACTTGAGGAGATGAAAATAGACCCCGATTGATTTTCCTTCTCTTCCTTTGTTTTCTAACTATAGGCCTATGCTTTGGAATGTAGAAGACATCCAAGGGAAGTATATCTTCAAAATTCAATACAATTTCCTTAGAAGGATTTTCTGGGATGATCTCAACATCTTGGGTATTAGCATTGCTGACTGCTCCTTCAACTGTAACACTGGTTACCATGGGCTGTTGTGTTACGGGTGATTGTGTTGTAGCCACATTCTGGGAATCGTTCTAGCCCTTGATTTTCTGATCAAACTTCTCCCATTCCTTTAACAGATTTGAATTAACATGTATATCGATGTCGAAGGAATCGCCATGCTTTTTACCTATATTTTCCTGTTCTGGTTGAGTATCAACATTATTTCATGTATTCTTTTCTTCACTGTGTTCTTCTTGTTGCAGTAGGGGGGTAGTTCTCAACTGATCAAGAGGTATTGTTAGTAGTCTCTTGGTCATGAACTGCAGGAACTTTTCCATGTCACTTTCTCCATATTTTAAATTTTCCAGATGTAAAGTTATAGGAAACTTTCTTTGGATCATATTGTCTTTTGGGAATGGATGCTAATATGATCTCTTTTATTTTTTTTGGCTTCTTTCTCTGCATGTTTAAAATCATGTAGAGAAAAATATCCACATCGGAGGGGAAATATAGGCCACATCTGCTTCTTTGAAATTTTTAGGTTTCTAGACATCCCTTTCTGTGTTATTTGATAGGCTATTTCTTGGGCTAACAATTTATCGGGTATGTACAAGGGTAGAACATGGGGAAAAATGATGCTTCCGAATAGCCTGATATAGGTGAATTTTTCTTCTCCAAACCAGCTTCTGATTGAGGTTAGGTCAATGTTGGCCTCGTCGGATAACCTTGGAGCGGATTTTTTGAATATATCTCAGTGAACTGGCAAGATAAACCCATGAAAAATTCTATATATATGGTCTTTGTAATAGGCCTTCCACAGATATTTGTGATAAATGTAGACAGGAGTAGGGTTTTTAGGAGTCCACTTCCAGCCTAAAATAGGGAATTCAGAGTTGAAACATATGGTATCAATAATATAAGCGCTCATGTAAAATGGGGGTATTACCTGGGTAGATACGTACCTGCGTCTCCTATAATTGAGGATTTTGTTTGCCATTTTATTAGATAAAATGGTTGGCCAATCCATGATGTAGGAGTTAACAGTGGCTTCAATTAAAGGTACCATCTTAATAGAAATTTTTTCCGAGTTGACGGTTCCAAACAATCTACACATCATAGCTGCAACATAGCAATAAGGAGACGCCAAGGATTCTACAGAGTACATACCCGAAGATTCGTACTTGTGTTTTTCTAGAAAATGCCTCCATTCTTTGATAGGATTTGACTCCACTTCATTTTCTTTGGCGAAGTCTTCCAAAATGCTTTATTGTAGATTTTATGAGGGTCTGGTAGGTGATACATCTTCTTGATGTCTTCTGCTTTGTAAGACCCGAACATCCTTCTGTCTGACGTGAAGAACACCTTGTCTGTTATATTTATACTTTCTATCACCCATCTCACCAAGTCATTATACAGGAACACATTTGTGCGAGCTGCTATTTTGTGAAGATAGGAGCTCGCCAATTCCTTTAGAGTGCTTTTTGATTTTTTATCTGAATCTGCTGTCGCTTCTTCTTCTTGAATTACAGCTGGATATTCTACCTCCAGTAAACTCCTTCCCTTGAATTTTTGGCAAGAACAAGGTAAGTAGTATCGGTTACTAATACCAATTTAGCCAGTTGCTCTTTTGGAACGACGGGGACCTTCACTTTCCTGGATTTCTTAGACATTTTCCTGACTAGTAGTTGTTTCTCAGGTTTGCACAATGAAACAAATGAGCAGAATGATGGATAAATTATTTTAAGAATGAATACAGAGTAGAGAGGAGCAATGGAATTTAATAATAATAAAGATGACAGATTAAAGAAATATTATTCCATCGAAGATGAAATCTGCGAAGGATTTCAACCATGATTATCTTTTAATGATTTCATTGTATAATGTGAGATTTTAATGCCATTATGGAATGTCTCGTCGCACATTCATAACAGTCCATTTATAGTGTTAATACCATAACTTTTTAGATCTCTGATCAACGATGATCGCATATCGAAGATCGGAAGTCTCAAAGCTTAGGCTTAAGTATTTCCATTTAATATCTGCGATTGCGATTATTGCTGAGCTGGCATGGAGGGTGCAGTACTTTTAAATCATATCAGATTAATGAGATTTTCTTTATAAACGATCTATTTGATAAAACATGTGTATATTTAATACTTCATGTTTTATTTACGGGAAGCGCACTTTTGTAATAATGATATCACATCGCAAGGTTTTAGAGGAGTGTCTTTGGATATGAGTCATGTGTTTTAGTGATGAGCGATTGCGATTTGACATATCGCATTGGAGAACTTTTAAAGGGTGCATAAGGATGTAGTATGACTTCATCGATTTGCGATTGCGATCGGGTTTATCGCATCGGAATTTTAAAAAATGGAAAGGTTTTGGACTATTGCTCATGTGATATGCGCTTTTGAGATTGCTTTATCGCATCGGGATTAAATGATAACACATTTGAGTTTTTTCTTTTATACTTTGAATATGCGAAATGCGATAAAGGCCTTTATGTTTTTTTATTTTTTGTTAATAAATCCTTTTTCGTTGGGGTTTATTTCTATTTTATGATGGATAGAATTTCCTTAAAACATTTTCATGGGTGTAAAAGATTTCTTCATCCGCGGTAACTGATGCTAAGGAAATTTTTATATATCCTTTTATAAAAATTTCTTTTTTCAAAACATTTGATTGATTCTATAAATATTCAAAGAAAAGGGGACCCATTTCTTATTTAAAAATTAATACAAAAATTTGAAATGGGGAGGGTTGTTTGTACAACACAACAAAATAATATGAAATCGACTGAACAAGATGAATTAAAAAACAAGAGAAAGCTCACCTGAAGTGATATTCTAGGCATGCGACTGGTCCAAAAATGAGTTTTGGAAATAAATAGAATGGAGGGTAACATGATGAAGATGATGTGGTGTTGATCATTGTGTCTCTCACAATTTTGAAAATATATATCTTGATCTCCTGTAATGGGCTACAAAAGATGACAAAGAGAGCGATAAATAGGGATAAGTGGGACAAATACCACTTCATTTGAACTTACTATTTTTGGAGGCCATAAATGATCCAAGAGCGTTTCTTGCCGTTGTAGTCAGCCTGTGTACTGGGGAAGCAGACGTGGAGAGTCAGGTAAGAGCTTGTAACCTACTTTTTGTGAATTTGGTAGTTGTAGGTTATATAGGACATACATGGGTCGCTTGTACAACCTTTTTAGGGTGAAAAAATAGGGCTGCACGGATGAACGAGATTCAGTATTGCAGACTCCATGTGATTCTTTGGGATTCACACAACAACACCACTATTAAAGGCCCTTTCACTTGCACAGACCATGCGGCTGAACCGACCATAAGACATGGCATTGTCAAGCCAGTGACATCGTGACTTGGCTGCCCAATGTTGCATGGACCGTGCACCTGTGTTAATAATAAATGCGCAGAATGTGCATTTATGATGAGAGAAGGGGAACATACCGTGGTTCAATGGTCGTCTCAGCTTGTAGCTTGACAGACGCGTGACCACCTATTAGTTCGAGAAATAGATGTGTAAAGCACACACCTGTGTGTGACATAAGCATGGAGTTTGCAGGATTTTTATTTTTATTTTTACAGCCTAAGGAGTTGATTTTGGATTCTTGATATATTTTATGGAAGTATGAGGATGATTTTTTGAGAGTGTGATTGGGGGACCATGATGTTAGCCAGACATTGGATGGTTGGGGGTTACTGAAATTTGTTTAGAACCCCATTTTGAGATAGCAAGATCAATTCCTGTGCTTTTTTATTCGATGTTGGGATACAAATCAAAAAATATTCGTGGTTCGTGGGGATGATCTACCGATTTAATCTTGCTTGGATATTTATTTTGTGATGGGGCTAATAGCTCGTGGTGAGGCCTTTCTACATCCCCTACCAGATGGGAATGTGGATATTCATAGATGCACAAAGACATAGGGCGAATGTGGGCTTGACCATTATGAGGAGGGTTGCATCAAGGTGCCCACGATTTTGGACATTGCTAAGCGAGCTATTCTAGTGATGATCGTCAGGTTTGCATGTTTGAAATCCCCACACCAAGTGTTGGGGCCCTATATCACTGTGTTTTATAGGTTACATGCAGGTCAGTTTTTTGAATGGGTTCGTTTCTTATACAGGTGCATGCCATCCCAGTTGGCACAGGTACAACGTGGAGAGATTTGGATATTTTGTTACACTATAATTCTATGTAGTATAATGTATGAGAGGGTT
Source organism: Pinus albicaulis (assembly GCA_034641835.2). Lineage (NCBI taxonomy): Eukaryota > Viridiplantae > Streptophyta > Pinopsida > Pinales > Pinaceae > Pinus > Pinus albicaulis. Next base: position 3,813,378 of record CM076583.1, on the reverse strand, counting down.
ATGATGCTTTGACCCTTCTTAATAGTTCCTCCAGGGCTTGCTAGAGACCGACGTATCTGATGGTGGGCATCAGTGATGCCACAGGCTGGTGGCGGTGCTGCAGGGTGTTATTGGAACGCCACTATGGAGGGTTGGGTCAAATATAACCCTCAATTAATTTTTGAGATTCTGTACCATGGTGTGGATTTTAGGTGATATCCAAACATGGGGCTTCCACGGGCCAACAAGTATGGGATTTGTGATTTCTTCATTTGTGAATTTTTACATGTATAAATATGATTTATATATGATCATTCTGATACCATGTATTTTTAATTGCAAATGTGGGATCCCACAGTCTCCCAATGGCCTATTTGGTAGGTCACAATATGAGGCATATAGGTTTTACAGGAATGGCTCCTGTACCACATTGGCCAAGGGATGCCAGACCACTTGCTAGTCCTAAGCGACCGACATAGAGGCGTCGTTTGGAGGTTGGTGGACCCTTTATAGAGGGCAGTAGTTATGGGGCTACTAGGGAGATGGAGTGATGGTGTGAGCATGTTGACGCAGCATAGGCATAGTCGACAGCTTTGGCAGAAAAGATTAGATATTATCAGGATTCCGGGGGCAGTGTCGAGGCCCTAATGAGGGGGATGCCTGAGGAGGGAAAAACAGGAATTCAACGACATCATGGTGGAGATGATGATGGCACATGATCGGGCTCGTTGACTAGTTCTGCGGAGTATAGCTATGGCGGTGGCCACTACCGATCTTATTTTGGCTCCCGATGTGGAGATTGGTCCCCAGGAGGGGGGGAAGGGCCCCGACCCTAGATGTTTATATTTTGATGTATGTACCAGGGAAATCACTCATTATGAGGACACTATCCTGTGTTTTAATGACTTATTTTACCTAGCTATGAGCTAGTGGATGTAAATTCATTGTACCCATATATATATATATATATATATATATATATATTTGGTGTATATATACGAGATGATATTTTTTGGCGGCTCTCATGATGCATTTGGTGTACATGTTTATACATATGATGTATGTGATGTATGTGATGTATGTTTTTATTATATATGTGATGGATATGATGATTTATGGTTCATGTTTGATGGTATATATGTGTTGCATTCCAGTCTAGGACTTGATTAGCTATGCAATAAACTATATGATTTTGGTCTCTTCGTATAGGTGTAAATGTGATGTGATAAAAAATTAAAGATAACCTTTATTGATGCAGATATTTCCAAAATAGGCATGGATCATAAACCTAAGAGGTTTTATTCAACTGTGATACAACGAGTTGGGAATCAAGGGAGATGTGCAGGAGATAGATACCTAGGAGGGAGGCATTAGCTGAGAGGCGTATGATGACATCGTATTCGGCTTGATTTTTGGTGGTTTATCTGATACATAGTCCATTGGTGAGACATGGTGTTCAGTCAGTAGAGTATGTGGCCCAGGTTGTATCAATGAGGTTCTGTGACCATCGAGAGACACCATCAACAAATCCATAATGATAGACTAGCAGATGATCCATCTATGAAACATGATGAGAGAGTGGTTTTAGAGTGAATCCATGATTATTTGTTCATCATAAAAATAAGTTATGGTACATACATATACATTCTAGGGCACTTTAGGAATTTTTTATGGGTGAAATTTTTTGAGTTAGAGTCCGTTGACAAGATTTTTTAGGCAACCCATTGGGCTCTAATAAAATGTATGCCCCTTTTAGGAGGAAATGTTTGAGAATGCATGGACCCTTCCATAATGTATCAAAATTACTAGGTCCTAAAGCTTCTTTGGCGAAATCATAGTGGAGGACTAAATCTCCTTCAGTGAATGACCGAGGAATGATGTTGTGATCAAATGAGGATTTGACCCTCTTTTTGTGTGCTTTGTTATGTTGGGGGGATTCTCGTTGACTTTCTTTGACCAGATCTAGCTGCACCAAACTTTTCTCCAAAGGTTTGGTGTTAGTGAGAAGTTCGATAGCCGAAAATAGGGTGCTAATTTCACATTCAATGGGAAGAAAAACTTCCACCCCATAGAATAATTGGAAGGGTGTTAACCTTGTTGATGATTTTACCATTGTGTGGTATGCCCATAGGGTTGAGAAAATCATGCTATTCCAATTGGTTTTGTGATTGTTCACCATAAAAACAAAATTGTTTTGAGGACTTTGCTGACAACTTCTACCTGACCATTGGATTGAGGATAGTATAGTGATGCAAACTCATGAGAAAAACCAAGGTGTTGGGATAATTCCTGGAATAATTCATTTTCAAAATGTTTCCCGTGGTCAGATACCAATTCCTCGGGAACACTAAAAAATATGATGACATGGTTGAAGAAAAATCATGCGACAGTTTATGCGGTTTTATTATATGTGGGCATGGCTTCTACCCGTTTGGTGAAATAATCGATGACCACCACAATGTATTTGTGGTTACTAGATGATGGGGGGTTGTAGGTCATGAATTCTATGCCCCATTTGCAGAAGGGGCCAACAACGATGATTGGATGTAGGGGACATGGAGGGGCTCGTGCCTTATGAGCATATTGTTGGAATTGCTCACATATTTTTATTGCTTTGACGCAGTCGTGAAAAAGGGTGGCCCATAAGTAACCGACACAAAGGAATTTTTGAGCGGTGCCCACCCCTAAGAGATGACTGCCGCAAGCACCACTGTGAAAAAAAATCAATACCTACTCATCTTGATCGTGAGTGAGGCGCCTACGAAGGATTGTGTCAATGCCTCGTCGATAAAGGAAATCTCCTAGAATGAGGTAACGGGGGGCCTGATGGCATATCCACCTTCGATCATCACGAATGAGATGAGGTTTGAACTTTTGAGTTCATAAAAAGAGGAGGATATCACCATACAATTCATCTTCCGTTGATACTAAGAAAATATGTTCATTTGGAAGTGAATCATTAACGAAAGAACCTTAGGCCTCTGTTGGGGGATCAGTGATGAATTTGGCAAGGATGAGCGCCTTTTTGGTTTTATGAGAATTAAACTATAGATAAAATTCTTGCATTATAACTACCCATTGAGCATATTTGTGATTCATCACATGACGAGTGAGAAAATATCACATAGGGTTGATAGTTGCTATGACGATGTTAATTTAAAGGATGGTATAATTCCAAAGCTTTTGTAATGAATGTACTAGGGCTAAGGCGGTTTTTTATTCTGGCTCATACTTCAATGCAGGCCTAAATAATTTCTTGATGACGTAATAAATTACGTGCTCCATGTTGTCTGGTCCATCCTTGACTAACACCCAAGCAATGCCTATATATGATGCAAATAGATATAAGGTGTAGTATTTATTGTGGTCGGGTGGGATAATAAAAGGAGCTTAAGATAACACATATTTTAAAGCTTCAAATTACTTTTGATATTTTTCATCCCATTCGAAAGGAATATCCTCATGAAGAAGGCGTAGGAAGCTATCCAAGCAAGTAGTGTAGTCGGGGACAAAGCGTTGTAAGAAATCAACCTTACCTTGTAGGATTTGTAACTGATTTAATGTTTTTGGAGGTGGTATTTCTTTAATGGCTTGTACTTTGAGAGGGTAAACTCTAATATGTTGTTGGGAGATATTGATCCCAGTAGTCTTCAAGTGTTGACACAAAAACACACTTAATTGGGTTCAAGCATAGGTTATATTTCCAACATCTCTGAAAAACTAAGCAGAGATCCTCCAAATGGTTAGCATGCTTCCGAGATCGTATCACGAGGTCTTCCAAATAGGCGAGGATAAGATGAGCCAAGTCATGAAAGATGTAGTCCATGTCCTGCTTGAAGGTGGCACCAACGTTTTTAATACTGAACAACATAACTTGGTATGTGGATGTACCCCAAGGGGTGGCGAATTCGGTTTTGTACCGACCCGTATGGTGAACCTAGATCTGATTGTACGCAGAGAATCCGTCCATGAAGGGTAGGGCCTCATGGTCAGAGCAAGCATTGATGACTTGGTAAATGAATGGTGTAGGGTAATTTTCTTTGGGACAAGATTTGTTAAGGTATTGGAAATCAGTATAAACGTGAATGGTGCCCTGTTTTTCATGATGGGTATAGGGTTAGAAACCCAATATGTGTAAGTAATCAGATAGATGAAGCCAAATTTATGGGTCTTATCTATTTCATGTTTGATTTCTTCTACCTTAGATGGATTTAATTGACATTGTTTCTGCTAGACAGGATAGGAATCATGCCATGTGTCAATATGGTTTTCCACAATGGTGGGACTGATGTCTGGCATCTCCGAGAAATCCCATGAAAAAATTTCCTTGTATTCTTGGAACAAGGTTGTGTATGAGGTTACCTCTTCTAGAGAGCATTCTGCCTCCGGTATATTTCTTCGACCTTTCTAGGTTTGTTTGAAATATTTACCTTAATGGTAGGTGAAATATTTGACATGTTTCCTTCCTCAAATGCATCGAGAGCTAGGATGGGGTTATTGAACCAATATAATCTTCCTGATGGAAGGAAATATTTATATTCTATGCCGTAAATATCGTGGGTTGGTGTGTTAGTAGGCACAATTTATTTATTTTTTATTTTTATTTATTTATTTATTTATTTTTTCAGGTAGAAAAAAAAATTGATGGTGTATGGTGTCCCATGGACATTCGAGTGTCGTCATGGCCTCTAGAATATATTGATCTGGGTGAAAAATATTATCTAAAGTTGAATTGGATTGTACAAGGTCATGAGAAGGGATTTTGGGCGTAACATTGCTGGTTTACAAGAAAAAATATGATTCAGTGATTGATGTTGTAGAACCAAGCAAAGTTGACAATGTGCAGATGGGATGGATATGCACCGTTGCTGACCTTACTATTGGTGTGGTAAGTTTAGCGTCTCAAAACTAAAAAATGATGAGTAGACAACATGAATCATGGTTCCCACAGATGATGAGATGAATCATAGGTAATTTTGCATGTCGTTAACATTAGTTGGTAGAAAAATTTTCGTAATGGGTGGTTTATAGTGAGTGGGATGGAGTTCTTGCAACCTTGCTAGTGTACAAGGAGAAAAGGTTTCTTCTCCAGTAGGAGGTTGATGCTGAATCCTAAGATGCCGAAATGTTTGTAACATATGGAATGCTTTTGTAATATTGTAATTACTAGTGAAAGTGGTGCACACAAGGTTGGTACTAACTGAGAAAATAGTGTGTGAGTTGGTGCTACTCATAGCATAAGATGAAGACGCGTGATTAGGGTAGTGAGATGAGGAATTTCCTAATTATTTCCATCTCCAGGTATTAGTATTTAGCATGGCGTGACTTCGTAGGGTGGGTTTGGCTCGATGCTTCTCTTGCTACTCTAAAACGTGGAAGGTATTGAAAGTTATTCGTCTGATGAAATTGAGAGCAAATGCAGAAATAACATCCTGTGATTTTATCTTGATTAGAGAGATGGATTTGAGGAATCTGAGACACTAAGAGAAAAACATCATTAAGCTTACCCAATTCTCGACAATGGTTCACCAAGTGGTTAGGTTTATCGCATAGGGCATATGGGAGGGGTGGTTTGGACCAAGTGGCTTGAGGGAGTTTCGTATTTTTTCCATATCTAGGTTGGTGACGGTGAGAGGATGCCGGTTCGAATACTGATGACCTTTTTTCATCAAACACACGTAAGATGGAATTAGATGCTTCATCCCCTTGTGGTGTGGTGTTGTCTGAGATTTAGTGTCTGATCCGACTAATTCTTAGTTCTCAACGATGAATTGACACATGAAGTTTAACATAGAGAGGAATAGTGAAAGATGAGGGCAATGTCGCACATGAAGGTTTCCTTCACAAATATGGAAAGTAGGGAATCTATTTCTAGACATATTTCTTTGGGAAACCTAATTGACCAGATACCATTGGTTGAATGCCCATAATTCAGGGCACTGGGTGATTAAATGGTCTAGTTCATCGTACAAGGCGCAAGCTGGGGCAAGAGGTGTGTACTCCATTTTCCTTCTTGTATTTTGGGGGTTTGGGTGATGGGGGTATGATCATGAAGTTGTTTCTTCTCATAAGTAAATAATTTCTTTGGATCCATCATCAGCTAGCTACTTGGATTCTATTGATGGAGTCTTAGAATTCGCTTGCACGAGTGCATATAATGCATCTCTATATCGAGGGATTTCAGGGCAATAATGTGCATAATGTTTGTACTCTGCACATATAACACATGCATGGTTGGTGCACAATCCCTTATTGTGTATTATTGCAACCTTTTCTCGAATTGGTAAAGATGGGGTCACAATCATTTTTTTGGCATGTAGAAGAGATTTTAACTCCTCTAACTCGAGGAAGGTGTTGGTAGGGTGGAAAAATATGATGCATAAAGTGAAAGGTGGGAGGTCCCTCGGAGTCTTTGGGGAATCCACCTTTTTCCATTTTTTCTTATCCCTTTTAGTTGCACTGACTAGTGTCAATATAGGTGGTTCCCAATTTATGATGGTTTCCTAAGGGGCGATAGGAATGAAACTTGTAGAGGTGTTACATAATTTTTTCGACAATGCTGGAGGGTCTAGATATAATACCCATGTCACGAGAGCCATATTTGACAACGTAAGTCTTTCCACTACTTGGTGCGAGCTAAAACCAGGTGGAGGGTATAAAAAGGGGGTTTGGGTGATGGCATACAGGAGGAATGTTGAGTCAACATCGATGACACTTAGGGTGTCAGATACTAGTTCCTGACTTGATTGGGTGTTTGATGAACTCATCATGCACACTAGAGATCTTGTGGTTGCTAGAACATCTTCCAACAACAAAGGGGGTTCTTCAGGGTATGTACCGAGGAGAGTGGATGGTTTGAAATGACCAAGACCGAACTCAGTGAACGTAGTAATCAACTCTGGAGAAGATCCTACGTATGGTAGGATGCCATCAAGGGAGGTTACTGTCTTCTTTTCATAATACATGAGCTTATCAACTTTAACGAGTTTACCTTCATGGGGGAACATTATTACACTGAATACGGTGGATGCGACTGCAACCATTGCATACATATAACTCCAACTAGGAAGGATGCTGTAATATTACTGTGTGTCCATGAATTCGATGTAAATAAGCACAATTTTGCTGGTGAGATGTACTGATATGTCTTGGTACAAAAATACGGGGGTGGAAGGACACTCATCATATGCTATGAGCATAATTTCAGATGGTTTGAGTTTTGGAGATCCTAGTTTCTTCCAAATAGTTTTGGACATGATACATGTGGATGATCCTTAATTAACGATGGAACGATGAATGGTGATGTTTTGGATGAAGACTAGGATTTGGAAGGAGGTTGGGGAGGGGAGTTGTGGGCCAAATATATGTAGATAAAAAACCATTAAGCAAGAATAAAAGGGTCGATTGTGCCTAATGTAGAAAGTAGGGCTTTCCATTGGGTTGAGAATGATTGCAAAACTTCTAATGCTAACATAGCTAAAGGGGATTGAGCCAAGTTTTCAACTATGATGTAGCTATGTGCAACCTTCAAATTATATCCTGCTCGCAGTAAGGGCCCTTTGACCATTTTTGGCATAGGTTCTATAGGCATTCGAGGAATGGTCAACGGTGCTATAGGAATGGCCGTGGTCGAGGTAGATGGGTTGGTGTCAGGGGGAGCTTCATAATTTATGTTTCGTGTCTACAGGAATGTCTTCTCCTGTCATGTAAATGTTGCGATTAGAGTTATTATGGGGGTTTCCTCTAGGGGGATTTGGCTTGGATGGTTGTTGTTATTGAGTTTTAACCACTCCCTGATGGGGGAAAGGATCCTGCATTACTTCAGTTTGCTCGTTTTTCCCTCCATGTCCCCTATTATCTTGAATCCTTTTCAACTAAAGGAGTTGAGGACAATGGTAGGTATAATGACCGTATTCCTCGCAGATGGCACAAGAATGATTTTTCCTAAGACTTGTGTTATTTTTTTTCCTTTGTGAGTTATTGTTGGTGTGTTATTGGTTTTGATTTCAGTTGGAATTTCCCTCAATCGATATTCATAGGGTGTGTTGCTGATTGCTGCCCCCCTTGACATGTTCTCCCTTTGGTTTTCTCTTTCACATTTTCTTAGCAAAATTAGGTGGATTTAATGTATTCACATGGTCAATTTAAGACTCTTGTTGAGCATGAGAGGGTTGCACTAGATTAACCCCTACGTTATTTTTCACTTGTGGGTTAATCTGTTATTCTGCGGGGAAAGGAGAATATTGATTTCCTTTCCCTTGATTGGTACATGGATTTTGGGAAGAGGACCTTGAGTCTGCATTCTTGGAGGAGTATTGGTTGCCTTGCAGGAGATGTGGTCCTCCTTGCAGGGGCTGATATTGGGTTGTACAAAGTAATATCCTGGTGGTACCATTTGCGCAGCGTCAAATGATAGGTTAGTGGACGAGTATCCATGATACTAGTAGGTGTTGCTGAGTTGGTTTTGGGTTATGGACCCTATAAATCCATTAGCAACATTGGATGCCCCTGGTATTTCTTGTTTCAAGGTTTACAGGTGGGTGGGGCATATGCAAGTACGTGATAGAGATTTACTGATGACTTATTCTTTGTTTTGTGAACTTCAATTAGACACATCTTTAGAGATTTATGAAGTAAGATATATCATAAAGAGATCGAGGAGTAGTTTTTCTTCAATATTATCATTACACAAGCTTCAGCGTTTCCACCATTTGTGGATATGGTCCGATATATGTATAGTGGGTGTCTGTTTCAAGTGAGTAAGGAGTCCCATGCCCAAGTCCTGCCAGACTAGGAGCTAGAAGAATGTAAGGAGAAGGGTGGTTATGGAACCAAAATTTCCATGTGTCCTAGATGGTTTACCTATGTACCACTTTGCTGCTACCCTCATAAGGGTGCATTGAAACAAACACAAAAAAATAGTATCTTTTGTGATGCTATTAGAAGAACACATAGGTGAAAGGTCATGACATGATTTCCAGGATATTCTCCTTATTTTCCATTGAATTTTGGAAGATCCAAAGGTAATTTGGTAGGCATGGGTGGCCAATTGGAGCCATGTGCTATAGGGTCATTATTTAACTAGATTAAATACGGTATATTTAAGGAAGCTAAAAAGGAGACCTTAAAGTTGTTCGTCATTGAAAAATGATTTTGAAAAACTATATGCGAAGGGGTCCTCTGTGGGGAAGTGTGAGGAGAAATAACTTGATTGTTGTCTCATGGAATTTCTTGAGGAGTGGTATGTGGGCTCCCAAAAGGGGTAGCGTGTGGGGACCCATGGGGGGTCATGAAAGGTGATTTTTATGGGGAGGAGTCCCAAGAAAAGTTGCACCGATAAAGGAAGTTCCTATAACAATGGCTGCATGACGTCCTGTATGCCTAAATGGTAGGAATCTTGGCACACCTCCCGGTAATGGTGGGAGGTTTAAAAAATGTCTAGATCGACAAGGAGCCATGGGGTACCCTATGGTGTCGAATAACATGTGTGTTACTTGATGGGAAGAGGATTTATATCAATGAAATAAAATCACATACATAAAACAAAATCGAAAATGAAATTTTTATTTTCTTTTTAGAATTAAGTGATGTGATAAATAAAAAAAAATGATTTTAGTTTGTTACGTATGATAAAAATTTCTTTGAATACCTAATTGTCCTTGCCCCTCTCAAAGTAACTGGGCGTTGTAAAGATAATCTTCTAATGGGTGCCGGGGCAACCTCACAAAATAACTGGCGATGCTTTCCAATGACCAAAGAATCGACCAAGGTAATGGATGAGGTTTTAGTGCTTTCCATACCTCCCTATAGGGAAACGATGCCCTAGATTTTGGCCGCTAGAGTACATTCATCCCACATGAGCATTCGAGTCTTTATCTTCTTGGTAGTCAGTTACCAGTATCGATTACTAGATAGGTTAGGTAGCCCCAAATAGTACCACATGCGCTGGAACTAAGCTAAACCTCCTCTGAATCGAGTCTTTGTTATGCTCGAGTATTATTTTCCATGGGATGATTGAAGGATTTTAAAAACCTTAAAAGTCAACTTCTATGTTTCACAACTGTGAGATGATCATGGCGCCTTATGGGATGCATACCCCCAATGGTCCTAACCTGAACTATTAATTATTTTATGGCCCTTGTGGGTAGAGTTAGTTGGTTCAAGTTATGGTTTTTTTTAGGTGTCTGAATTTTCTTAGGCTGTGAGATGGTGAGAAAAAGTAAGCTAAGTAAAAAATCTCCATAAACTGGATGCATTTTTATACAAGGCTTATAAGTGCTTAGTGTGTGGAAAAGTTAACATAAAAAGTGTGATAAGATGTGGATATACGATGATCCGTTACTATATCCCCCTAATTACACTGAGTTTTGGTTGTTCCTTGCAAAAAGAAATGATGTGAGGATAATGGGCCGCTTACTCTTTTTCCTATTACACTATGTGGGTCTAAAAGGAGATGGGAAACTAAAGTGCATTAAGAAAGCATTCATATGCAAGCCCAGGTTCGCCTAAAAGATGCAAGGGTATTATATATTACTTGCTTTATGTACTGACACTTGGCTCTAGTCCCAAAACTAATGAAATTGGGAAAAAGATTTGCTAGTAACAAGATTTGTGGATAATGGGCCACTTACTCCTTTACTAATTAAACTATGTGATTTTCATAAAATTTTAGCAAAATAGTTTGAAAAAAATATGTGGAATTTGGCTGCTTACTTTTCTCCCTAATTAAACTATGTGTGTATTGCAAATACACATGAAAAATAATCTAATTTCTCCACTAATTGAGGTTATTAAAGCAACTACGCAAAATAAACAGTCTGCAAAACAAATGCATAGGTGAAGGAAATTCACTAAAGGCTACCAATCACCTAAGAAAAGAAGAAATACAAGGCTCTTTTAGCTTTCTAGAAGCCACGCGAGTTTAGACACACACAGACGTGTGCGTGTGTCTGTCAGAGAAAATCTGCGTGGGTGAGAAAAAAGAGTAAATAATCAATATATTGGGCTCAGAACAGGTCCCAGAGGTCTTGCAAAAAATCTAGAGAGATGATGAACACCTTGTAGCTTGGTTACACAGAGAGGAGTTCCTACAAAAAGAACCGTTAGAGTAAAGAAAATAAACTAGTGGAGTCCCCAGTTCTGTGTTAGTGTTTTTGTGGCAATGGAGTACCAAACAATGCCTCCTTAACAGTTGGTTGTTCACTGCAAAGGATCACATATATAGTTGGTGTTTTTAGTGGAAAGACTTAGATAAAACAAAGCATTCCAAACAGTGAAAGCAATGAATCTACAAACATAAACCAAACAAAGAGACGCATTAACAAATAATTCTTAATGAAGCAAACAAGTCAATAAAATAATGGAAAAATACTCCCTTTATCGACTGTTGGTGGTATAAGATGAATACAATAGACTACTAAAAACACTTGAGCATAATTCTTTGAGCTATGGTGCTAAAAAATCCTCAACAAGGAGGTCCCTTTCCTTAATCTCTTTATAAGATTCTCCCCTCTCTGAAAAGAAGTATTAGGACTCTCTCAACGATGGAATCTTCTTCTCTCACTAATATTATGGATTACTTAAAAGAAATATTGCCAACATGCTAGTGCTCTTACTTATTTTGCTTCAACAATGAAATGTGGTGTTGCTCTGATAGCAATTTGGCCAGCACAACAATGTCTCATGTTTTGGTTCTCCCATGGCTTGTTTATATAGAATTTTTTGAATCCATCTTCCCTCTTGTTATCACTCCCTCTGTTTCCCAAGGTTGAGAATGGAGACTGAAGGAGGTAAACTCAAACCAATCTTTAGATTTGGTAGCTAGCCCTACCAAACCAGAGAGGGCTCTCTCAATGTCACTTTTACAGTCAATGAGGTGACTATAGATGTAATTATATTAGGATAGATATAAGCTCAGTGAATTAGGGTTTTGCTGTGAATTTTGCTGGATTGGAATTTCAATCAAGGAACTAGGTTTAGGTTTTAGGTCTGATTTCAAAGGTACAACTGCAGAAATGAAGATGAGGCCAAGTAGGTATACCTAAAAACATACTTAAATTTTCATTGTGTATAGGGTTTGAAAATAGAGAGAGAGATTCAAAATGAGCATGTTACATGAATACATTCATCGGAGGAATTAGAACACATTCATGAAAATATTATAAAACAGAGCACAAGAAGAAAAAATTTTGTTCATAGACTCATAAGAGCATCATATAGAAGCATAAATGTGATGGAAAGAAAGAATAAATATTAAACTTGATGGTGTTACTGAGAAAAAAAAATTCTAATAAGCATACCACTGGAGTCCCAAAATTATAGCTGCAACATGTCTTTGATTTCACTGAAAACGTTTGTACATAAGCTCCACACTGCAAATAACAACTATCCGACCTCTAAAATGACTTGAGTTGGACTAAATATAGAAAATAGAGGATATTCCACCTCATTGGGTTGAAAAATGATCCAAAATACATCATAAATGTGCCCTATGAGTCATTACCTATAATTTAGGGAAGCTAGAAATAGTCCCCCGAAATTCAGCAAATAACTAGGAGTGTTTGTCTCCTTGAAAAATTACATGATTCCTCAACAATGAGGAGAGAAAAAAAACTCTCTTATCCATAAAACACCTCATAGGACAGCTGCAACCTTGAGATTTTGTCCAATTTGTATTGACACATGTCTAGAAAGAATCCAAGATAGAAGTGTCGTGCCACTTACAGATGCGTTGTGCCTTTCAGTAGAAGCGTAGCACCAATTTGAGAGCAATTTTGGGTGGCTTTAAGTCATCCTCTCGCCGATATGAAAATTGGGCCAGGTAGCCCTAGATGTACTCTATCCAACTAAACCTTGAAACTGAGAAAATGCTTGATGTAATGCATTCAAAAATCCATTTTCCCAAGCTTACTCTAGAAGCGTCGCACACAGGCAAAAAAAATGGCAGAAGCATGAAAAAGAGGGTGTTTTTTGGGTTTCTCTCCAAAACTAGGATGGGGGGGGTGTCATGAAAACCTGAGACCATATATGGAAAGTAAATTTCAAGAGAAATCCAACCATGTAGAAAAATTTTCATTTGGAGCCTCTGAGGAAAAGCATTGCACAGCTGCGCGACGCTTCTGTAAATAAAAAATTGGCAAAATTGCCAAAAATCCAAAATTTTCCAAAAAATTTCTACAAAACTAGGGCTCAAATATGGATCAATATCTCTCTAAAAATAGCGTTTTTTGAAAAATTGAGAGACGTTTTTGTTCTTTGGTATGTTACGAAAAAAAAGTCCTGTAGTTTTCAAAAAATCTTTCCCATTTGTTTAGAATCAAATTTTGAAGTTGGTCACTAAAATTTGGAGAAGCATAGAGTGCTCTCAGCAGAAGCATAGTGCGCTCATCGAGAGGGAGTTTGGAGGCCTTCCCAGAGTATTTTGTTATACAGAATCATCCAGAGCTACTCAAGCGTTGAGGAAAACAATTTTTTGAGGGAGAGGGCCATGTTAGGTCCCTATATTACTAGTGTAGTCCCTTATTGTTGTTAGTGTAGCCCCTTATTGTTATTGTTGTACCCCTGTAACCCCCATATTATTATTACTGTGCCCTGACATTATCACTGTTAGGTCGGCTAGGATTATATTGTGATCCCATGGAATCCTATATATAGAAGGAGGTTTTGTCATTTGTATCATCCAAGAATTGTTCATTTATGTAATGTAAATGAGGTTGCCCCCTCGAAGTGGCATATTTCTAAGGCGTTGATCTCTCTTTTCTTCTATTTTTGGAGTTGGTTTCATAACATATTTTTTGTCTGAAAGTGGTATTTTTGGAAATATTAGGATGTATACTACACAATGGATTCATAAAAAACTTCAAAACCATGTCCAAACCCCTAAAAAATGGACTTGAAGGCAACCTATCCAACAGTGCAGAAAATGACTTGGAGTAACTGTATTTTGGGAATTTCTCTCAAATCATAACACCTATGCAGAAAATAAAGGAGCTTTTTTTCTTTTGTCTAGTATTGAAAAAACCTATTTCACTTTTGTCAAATTCATCTTCATTACTTCATAAAGTAAATTTTAAGTATGACTGTCCTTGTGTGCAATGTAAACCCTAATAAATGATCACGAAGATCTAAAAATTATGCCATGGGTCTGAGTTAGCTAAAAATTGGAATGATGACCTCTATTATGGGCCTTTTGCTTCTTGCATTCCATGACTTTTTTCAACAAAAAGAAACCCTAGCTTGATATGATGGAAAGGAAGGGTGAAAACTAGGAAAATAGGGGAAAGTGGGGCAACAAGTTTAAGGAGGGAAATGGAGGGGATAGAAGTTAGGGAAAAAATTAAAAAAATTAGGGGAGACAAGGTATTGTGTTATGAAAATAGTATAGGTGGAATTTTTGTAAATGGATAAGGGAAAGAGGCTAGAAGGGCCTAAACACATAGTTTACCTTAGTATCACTGCAAAAGCATAGTGAGAACTAGGGTTTGAGTGAAATTGATAGTTATGAGAGGTATAGGTGATGTGTAGTGATTTGGTAAGGTATATGAGTGATGTGTGAAGGTTTATATGTGATGAAACTAGGGGTTTTCCAACTGAAACAAGCTAAACATCAATGGAACCAAAAACGTAGTTGAAAACCCTAGAAGAGGGAATCCACCCTTTTCTAAAGAAATTGACTTGAATGAGGTATGAGGAACATTCACTTACTGGTTTGGAGGTATATGAACTTGTTGTACTATAAAATAGCCCCCATTTATTAAATTAAATGGGGACCCTTTAAAAATAATAAATAGAAATTTTTGAGTAGGGTTTCATCTTATCCTAAGTTTAAAAACTTTAGGAATAAAGGTTTTTCCCTTTTCGCTTTGATTTCAAAAGCGCTCATCGCAAATCACAGAACTTACAAGCCAAATAAGTTAAAACATATATAATTATTGTGAATTGCGATATGTGCTTTAACCTTTTCAGATTTATATAAAATCCCAATTGCAAATGCTTTAAAAAACCATTTAAAAGAGAAATCGCTTCGCACCTTTTAAAATGAACAAGATTATAACAAATTCGGTAAAAATTGTGATGAGTCGGACCCAACGAAATAACAAATGAAAAATTATAAGTATCAAAAGGTTTGATAAAGAACAACAACATGAGTCTTCATTTCTTTTAGCATTACGAAACAAGAAACCAAATGGAAAGTTTGATTACTACCAAAAGTTGCAATGTGCGATTTGCACAAATCACATTTCATGAGATTCATCAACGGCAAAAAACATAACTATTGGTAACTGATAAAAGTAGCGATGTGACATATTAAGACTTATTACTCAAGTGCGCTAAACGATTCTTATTTAATCAACACGTTATAATATCTAACATCTTATATTGATAGATTAGACATATTACGTAAAGGTGTGTAAATGATTTGATAAAAAGAGTTATGGGTTATTAACGACATTTAATGGATGCAAGTTTCAAAATATTGATATCTGCTTGAAGTGTGTTTTGAATAATAGAGCGCTGGATTTTGATTATGATGCTTTAACTCTATCTTTCTCTCCATTTATCTCAGATCTGAATTTACTCTTATTACATGAATTCAGGAAACTGCCTAACGGAGTGAGAATAGCTGGAATGACAAAGAATGGCAAGGAAATTTTCCAAACATCCACTGCAGAAGACTCAAACATGCCTCCATTGTTCTCAGATACAACCTGCAACAAGGATTGCATATGTTATTCATGGGAAGCAGTGCACCACCTTTTTGAGGAAGAACGACCAAGAGAAATAGTCAAAATAACAATAGTAGATGCGACAGTTTCCTCAGACCTGTCCTACTTCGACGTTGTATGTTCATTCCTTCACAGAATAGCAACAAGACCAAATATTTTACCCTACATAGAAAGGATGAAATGGGTTATTGGGAACCTTAATATAGCAGATAGATCATTCAATAATTCTAAGATGGAGAGTATTGGTTCATTCACTACAGAAGATTTAAGGATAATGTATCACTTGCCCATACCACAAAAGAATTATGATAATTTTTTTTTCCAAAGATTTAAAAAGAAGAATACAAACCTCATGAAAGTCATTAAGGGATGCGAAGAAGATCAAGGAAAGCTGCAGTAAGATAAATATGGTACGTACCCAATAGCACAACTACCTTCCCCTTACTGTTATGCTACTGGAATTCTATGTCGACTATTTGCAAAAAAATATACCACTAGGGTTTCCATAGACTGGGTCCCCTTGATTAACACAATCGTTAATACCTCTATTATGAATTGGGTGAGTATTCTATCTGATAATTTGGCCAAAACTATCATGGATTATAGAAGCAAAATAAGTGTTTCCGCTAGAGTTATACCTCCCTTTTACATGAGTGCTTACACTATAAATTCAATTTGCTTTTGTTCAATATTTCCTATCATGGGATGGAAATGGAAAACCCAAGACTCCACTCCAATCCATATTTCCCATAGAGCCCTTTGGGAATCTGATTTTTATTTACATTTCTATAAAATTTGTAATGGATTAATGTTACCAATTCATCAGATTATTTTTAATGAAAAAGCCCCTAGGATTTCTAAGGAGGCTAGCACATACATTTTAACAGTTTCTAGATGGTTTTCTAAAGATAATATCACTTTTTTCACGAGGGGAAAGCTCACGGGAAACCCAGGTGTACTTCCCCAGAATTTCTGGATGGTACACGAAGTAAACCGTTCGACAGACTTTTGGCGCCTGACCCCAAAGGACTCAAGGATCGAACCCGTGACCTCCCTCAACGGAGAGGCCCACGTATTGGCTCACTACCACTTGAGCTAACCCTTGGGGCTAAAGATAATATCAATTATATCAGAGTTTTTGGGAGTTATTCTTCTCCCCATGTTTTTCCCTATTATGTTCCTAATAAGCTCCTAACTAGGGAAATTGCCTACCAACTCCTAGTAAGTGGCGTTTCCAAACAACTCAAAGATGCCAAGAAGGTAATTTGGCCTACTTTTCATTTACAGTGCGACACTTTTTCCCTTTTCGACATTGGTCATGCATTCAAAGAAATTTCAAATTTCACTTCATTAAATTTGGTTCTAATGCCAAAGAGGCCATTTGATCCTAATAATGTGGTTAAGAATTTCACCACTGAGCTTAAATTGAAACCTTTCTTAAAGGAGAAAGACATGTTTGACAATTTCTTTGAAGGTGTGGAGAAGTTCACATATGTATTGAAAAATGAATCCAATCAGCTCAATAAAACATATTTTGAGGCTTTCAAGGTATATAGAAATAAAAGGATAGATACAGTCCCTTTGGACTTATTATTTATTGAAGATGTCAATAGGCCTACTCTCAGTATTAGTCTGGAGAATGAGGCTGAGTATATGTCTCAATATGAATCTCAAGAAAAATTAGATCATGAATTAGAACAATCACCACATCACTCTCAGAACTCATCTCACTCTGACAATGAATCTAAAAGAAGGAATGAGATTCGTGAGAAAATAATCGAGAAGGTGATTAAAGGTATTGAGATGCAATCTGAAGGAGAAATTAATGGAACTAAATCATCTTCTCAAGAAGTTCAACATATCCAGAATACACCCGAGCATACAAAGAAGACTCAATCAAAATATTTGAAGAAAGAATGGGAGAAATTGTCCAAGGCACTGCAAAGAACAACACCACCAAATCCTAATGTTGATCAATCGACAAGTTTCCAAACTCCAGAGCAATCCCAGAATTTAGTGGAAACTACAATCCATTAGAACAGGTACCAGAATATCATGATCATGAGATCATCACGACACACCCCATGAAATAAATTGTTTTAAAGGCTGAAGAAAATTTTCCACTTGATGTCTACTACAACCCAATCATAAGGTTGTAGTTAAAAGAAGAAAAATAAGGAGAATTGATGAGTCAATTTCAATTATTATGGATGAATCTGTAGATGTTCTATGGAAGGATAATGTGGCTGAAACTACAGAACATTTAACTAAGCTATCATAGTTCGTAGGGGCATATGCTACTGCTACCATTGATAAAGCTATAGAAGAGCAATTACTACTTAAGCAAAAAGAAGACAAAGTGCAAGAGCTGGAGAAATTGCTAGAACAGTAAAAGTTTAATTCTAGTAAACAGATTGAATTGAAGGTGTCTCAATTTCAAAAAGACTTTGATAGATTGAAGTTGCAACATTAGGTGCATATTACAGAGAAATAAACACAACTTGAAGCAGCAATGGAAAAATTGAAAATTCAACCTTAGGTAGAGAAATTCATAAAATAAGCACTTGAAATAAATGCAAGGCTAAGGCAATAGAAAGAAACCTTTTGTCAACAAGTTTCAATCATCAGTTCTTACTGTGATACAAGTAAAATTATGATCCAACAAGTGGCTAATAGAAGGCTTGAATGCGAAAGAGTTGAAAAGAATATTAATGAGTTCATTCAATGGCAAGGGTGTGATGCAGGAAAGAAAGTTGACCTTCCTAAGATAGATAAATTTCATAAAGAGATTTTATTTAAGGATTGGGAAATACAGCTGAGACAAGTAGAAAAAGAAACGACAAAGGCATCAAGGTCGAAAAATGAAATTATTGAATCTGTTAAAGAACATATTTTAAAATTTGAACTTATTAAAGAATCCACATCTGAAGCGCTCCGAGAACTCAAACCATTAGAAGAATAGTGGAAGGAAAGTACAGAGTTGCAGGTGGAAATTATTAAAAAGATAAATAATTTTGATAAAGAAAATTATTGGAATTTTCTGATCAAACCTTATCATTAGTGCCTAACTCTACAGTCATTAACTAATTCTACAAAGAAATCACAACCAACACTTTCAAATGCAATATTTAAAGGCCAGATCAGATCAGGGATTACACAGCCAGCTTAGCTAAAGCCAATGGTGGATATTTTCCAGCTCCGAAATCAAATGTGCAAAGAGGATCAAACCACACAGTCATGTTATTTTATTTCCTACATTGTAGTTTAAGTTTACTCCTTACGAGGATTGTTGTTTGAAACCTCCTACATTTTTTATGTAATAATCTATTTTAAACATATTTTAGTTTAGTATTTAAACCCTTCTCATCCATTTAGAGAAGGATCTAGAAAATTTTCAAAACATTTGCAAAGAATGCACTTCTGTAAGTTTGTGAATGCCTTGATGAATTAATGGAACGAAATTTGTTATCTTTTGATATTTGAAGCTATTTAAGTGAAGTTTCACTATTGTACTCATTAAATTGCTTTAAAGTGAAGAGGTGTAGAAAACTACTGTCAGTTTGAATGAGTATAACCTCGTATATATGGTACTTATACACATTATATTAAGTTTTGATTTTTAGATTGACAGTTATCTTTTATCTACATTAGATATTTGAACTGCCATCATAAGTGAATGTTAAATGCACTTCTATACTGATATTTGTTTATGATTTCTTATCTGATATATAATCAAACATATAAATGTGATATACGTTTCACAATTCTTAATTAAACTATTTTGTTAAAAGAATTATCTTGACATAATTTTCATCTCTTTCAAATTTTAAATAACCTTCATTACTAATAGTTGGAAGATATATTTTTAGATCGCATAAAGGAATGAACACCCCGGGTATATAGTAGAATAAATAAATTAGATAAATGCATAGGATAGATTAAATCATTTCTCATTTGCATGTTATATAGACAAAACACATCCAACATCATCCTTATTGGGAAAATGGTCCCTTTATCCCCAGTCGGAGCCACCATACCAAACGGAAAAGGACTTGCTCTAAGTTACAAACTAGGTGGTTTTCCCCAATGTTGTTGCAACGAAATTATGAGGCTTCAACATTTTTGTGCTAGAAGGAGGGAAATTATGATTGGAAAGAAGGTTTGATCAATCTAAAAGCCAATCTAAGAATCTCTCTCCCTCTAGATCCCCTTCAACTTCTAGAACATTATCTAGATCTAAATCTTTAAGATCTGAAGTTGAACATCCCTCTTCTAAGTCTCATAGTGAAACTCAATCAATACTATGTCTTGATTTTCATAAAAATTCCCCAGAAGTTCAGTATTTGATAGAAAAGTTAGAGAGAGTATCCATTTCTGCTGAAAATCTTGAAACTTCTCAATCATATGAGATTAGTGTTTCATCTTCTTTGCAACCTAGATGAACTTTAACTCGATTAGAAACTCAAAAGACAAGAATCCCTCCTTTGAAATTTCCTATTGATACTTCTTGAAGGAAAACAAAGAAGATTGAATTAGAGTCAATCACCAGTGAGGTCTTATCGAGTAATCCACCCCATTCACCTCCATTACCTCCAATCACTTCTACAACTTCCATTCCAACAATTAGTGTTACTTTAACTAGTTCCAATACTCAGACTACTATTCCTTCATCTAGTTCTAGCACTCAGCCTGCCTCTTCTTCAACTCAAACTCAATCCATCACATCCACCCAAGGTCCAATGGCATGCTAAGTACCTCCACCAAATTTACAACCATGGAACAATCCAGGTGTTGTACAAATGCCTGCTCCTCTTCATCCTCTTCCAAAATACCCTGAAAGATGGTTACCTAAATTTAATCTTGATGATGGTCTTCCAACTGAAGAACACATCCATAATTACATGCTAGCCATCAATTTAAAAGAGGTAACTGAAGAATACTGTGTAGTAAGACTATTTCCATATACTCTCATAGGATCTACAAGATCATGGTATTTATCATTACCTGCCCACTCTATAACTAGCTAGAATATGTTTGTAGAATAATTTTTAGCTAAGTTTGGAGATGACTGATGAGATCCATCATTAGACATATTTGGAGGGGTTAATGGTCACCTTTTTTCCTTCTTAAATCTCTTTTTCGTGCATTTTTATTGTTATTTGGTTTTGTGATGCTAGTATAGGTGGTGATTAAGGTTAACATACTCTGAGTGCCTAATATGAGGCTGAGTGCAGAAAATCATGAGTAATTGGAATTATTTTTGAAGATTTTATCATAAAGAATTGAAGGAGACAACAAGGAGAAATTATAGGAGGATTTTCCACCCTCCTTAACTCTCGAAGACAACAAAAGGATCCCTGAGGATTCTCTCCAACAATTTGAATTCCAGAGGCAGCCAAGCAACTCAAAGACCAAAGTGCACTCAACCTATGTTTACTTGGAGTCAAGTGGAGTCGATCACTATTTTCAAGGGAGTTGTTGGTAGCTTCCTTGTAGAATAAATAAAGCAGAGCTAGAGCTAGGGAAAAAATTGGATTCTATTAGGAACTTTGCTACAAGCTATTGAGCTTTTGATTATTTCACTCTATGATTAGACTTTGAGAAATATGTAATATTCCTAAATTAGCATGCAGCTATTTGTAATATTAAAATATAATTTTGCTTCTTAGTTAGAAGAATAAGAGGGTAGGGAGACCCATAAATCTCCTTAGTAGGAATAAAACCACTCCAAAAGTGAATGGATGGCATCAAAAGAGTTGGATAAAGCTCTCCTATGTGTGAACAAGGGAAGAAGAATGTGGACTGGGTCAAATTTGACCAAATCAACAGCGTTGGTATGGAAGTAGTGGACATTCAATGAGGGACAACGCAGTTTTGGAGGGAGATCCTTTGCATGGAAGTAGTGCCTTTAATGAGTGGGGCCAAGGGTGAGGAAGCTCACCAAGAATATAAGGAAGAGGATGGAAGCCATTATGATCATGTTTTAGATTATTCTTGATTGTGGTCTGTTAAGACTTTGGATCTCTTCAGCTGTTTAGCTAAGATTGCAGTGCTGTTTAGCACAGGTTGTTCCCGAGTGGGAATGCCACCTTCATCCTCGGGGGACTTCGAGTGCCTACTCAGGAGAATTTATTGAGAATTATTTCCACATTTTGGAATTTTTACAAGCTACAACTTTCTTCTACAACACAGATTCTATTTAGATATGTGCTGAGTTGCAGGGTGCAGCAGTGGAGGGGACATCCTTTCATCCGGAGGATCTATTGGAGAATAGTTGTAGGATTTTTCATAAGCTTCAGCCATATCTTCTCATTTCTATTGTTGTAGCAAACCTTCAGCCCTAGGGCTGCAGCTTACATTTGCATCTTGTGTGCATTTTTCAGAAACCCTCTTGGGTTGTCTTGGAAAGATGATATAGTGCCTTGATCTTCCTATATAGTATCTTTTGAGGCATATATCAGTATTTTTGTATCACTGTATGATCTCTATATGTATTTATTCTTAGTATGAATGCGCTGTAGTAGCTCTCCGACATTTTTTATTGTAGCAACATCTCATATTTGGGAGTGATTGTTTACGGGAGGCTTGTTTCCTCTTTTCGTATGATTTATGCCTCACTATTTTGTACTGATTTTATGTTCTTATACACAATTTAATGGCTCCATATTGGTCTCCATTGTTGATGTCCATTTTGTGTTCATATATTGCTACTTTCCCCATTTGGGAATACTACAGTGGTATCAAAGCATAATCTTGGCTTAGCCTGTGAAGACATTGCATCTATGTTATCAAAAGAAGAAGAAGCTTCTCACAAAAAAGAGAAGACTCACAAAAGAGACAAAGACAAGTCTCCATTACTTGGAGAAATGGAGGGAAAGAAATTTTCAGAACTTCTTCTCCAAACTATGCATGAGATTAACAGAGAAATCAAGAGAATGAGGAGGGAAAGACATGAATATCCCTCAAGAAGATTTGCACATGAAGAAAGCTATAGTTATTCATATTTCAGGTGTAAGAATTCAACCACATAATCAGATCTACAGTGCTCTACCATGCCTATGTTTATAGCAAGAGATATGGATGAAGGAGATGTGCCAAAGGAGGAGACTCTTGGTGACTATCTTCAAGGATATGAATCTTAATCTCAGAGGTTCAGAGATCATCTAAACTTACAAGGGTTTTGCAAGACCAAGGAGAATATAAGACTTAGCAACCACAATAGAAGCAAGAGGTGCAAGCAACATGATTTGGGTAGATTCTTTCTATCTACTTTTGACGGGTCACCTAGATGCACAACTAGGGCTTGGGTGAAGGAGTTAGACACCTATTTGCAGCAACACCAAGTCTCAGAAGTTGAAGCCATTAGAGTAGCAGCGGTGCATCTTGAAGGTAAGGCTTATGCCTGGTGGTTTTATGAAACTTATTCTTTGAATATTGTAAATGTATCTACTTATGCAAAGTTCACTAGGATGTTAGTGAAATATTTGATGCAAAAAATTCTGAAACATCCTTGGTTGAGCTAGCCAATCCTAAAAAAACAAAACCTTTGCATGAGTTGGAAGGATTAAAAACTTGAAGAATACCTTGCTAGAGGAAAGATCCCCACTTCAAGAGGAGCTCTCTTCTCAAAGGGAAGACATGGAGATCTCTTTTCCAAAAGAGGATCAAAACAAAGAGCCTCATAATGATGATGATGTAACCTCCATTAATGATAAAGAGAAGGAAAGAGGTAACAACGCTGTCACATCGGGAGCATATAAAGTACCTCATGAAGAGGAATATGGGGTAATTTCTCCTTTGAGATGAATTCTTGTACCCTTCCAAGAAGTTCCAAATAATCTCATATGTAGAGATTAGG
This sequence comes from Pinus albicaulis, assembly GCA_034641835.2. Lineage (NCBI taxonomy): Eukaryota > Viridiplantae > Streptophyta > Pinopsida > Pinales > Pinaceae > Pinus > Pinus albicaulis. Next base: position 3,789,816 of record CM076583.1, on the reverse strand, counting down.
GCACAATCCATGAACAACATGTGCCATCATTGATAGATTGTGAGACCTTGAAGATGAAATAAGAAGATAGGGGGGATGAACAACATCATATGATTAGGAGCACACACCCCTATATATTTCAGAAGGTTGATGCATAGAAGAGGCAGACTGATTTGCACAGTGAGAACAAGGAGAAAGAAGCCCACTCATATGTGTAGTCTACTCTTGATATTGATGTCTCATTGCATTGAAGCATTCCAGCTTGGAGACCACCAGATCAAGAGATGATGGGAGATGATTCACATATGGTTGAACCACTCATTGATCCCAGAGGGGTGAGAACCTTGGGAGGACTTGACACAGCGCAGAGAGTCTAGGGTAGGCTCAAGGCGGAGGGAGACATTCTCCCAATATTAGTATTACCCACTCTCACCAAACATCTTGCACTAAGAGAAGAGGTTTCAGGGATGGATGGAACCATCATGGTGCAAGGAGACCACTCCATGGCTTTGGAGAATCAGAAGATACTTCCACATTGGAAGGACTCTTCCATATTTGGTAGAGGTTGGTGGCCACTCATGCTTACATTGGCCAAAATTAGAAAGTTTTTGATGGGTGATAGCTTCTCATGGAAGGCTAGCCTCCAAAAACTTCCACCTTTTCTAGAGCATGAGCAGCTGCAGGAGGAGCATGAGCAGCTACAGGAGGAGCAGCAGAGGCAAGATTGCAGCATCCCGATGTATGACTTTGGCATAGGAGATGTCAAAGAAGAGAGCAACAACATGATAGGTGCTTCACATGATAGATCAACAACGTTGTCATTATTGAGTATTGATCCTTATTGGAGATGCTTGCTATTAGTGGAATACTCCAAGGATCTCTTTTCATGCAGAGTGCTTGATGACCAGTTATCTGATGGGAGATATGCAGTGGTAGATGAGGTCATCTATTTTTAGAGTAGAGTCTTCATGATTAGATCCTCTAAGCTCAAGGAGAAACTACTAGATGCAGGATATCAGGGTTTTCTCTCTAAACCCACTGGTTTTATAAGAGCATACTGTACTATCTTGGAGGGTTTCATTTGGGAAGGCTTCAAAGAGGAGATGCACCACCATATGAGGAGATGCATGGATTGTTTGGAGGATGAGGAGAGACATAATATTTGGTAGAGTTATCAAAACCACTTCCTTTCTCATTGGGAGTGAGAGGAGGCCCATCTATGAGCCACCTTACAAGCTTGAACCAAGTACATGGTAAAGATTGTATTTCTATACATCATGATTCATTTACTATGTATTTGTATTTGTTTAACATTCATGTGCAGGGAATTTCTCCAAGAGGGGGCAATCTTTCTTCTAGACTTCATGGTCTAATTGAGGCCATAAGAAGTATTGATGATGGCCACTCCATAGGAGATCTTGGGGAGATGATATCTTATTCAGGGTGTGCTCAATTTGCACCACACATCATACACCTTCTCCTAGAATGTGATAATATTGGGGCAACAAGCAAGTGGTTAGGAAACCACTCATCATGTCATATCCTGATGCAGTTAGGAGTAAAACTGTGTTGGTTGTGTTATCACTTCGAAATTTCCAAGGGTTATTCTAGGTGTTTAAAAGAAATATCAGAGGTAACTATCATCCACTTTTGGAGATTGGGATCTAGCCTTCCTAATGCTCAGAGATGGCTCTCTCTTAATGATTTAACTTTGTTGATTTAATATATTTTAGGCTAGTTATGTATGCTTGATTGAGGTTGTTTTGATTGCTTGATTGCTTTTGGTTGATTGGTGGAATTAGTGATTTAGATAGATAGATGCCTTTCCATTTTCCATTGGGCTATGGAGTTAATATGATTTTAAAACAAAACATGATCAAATTATAAAGGAAGTGTTACAAGGTAGGATAGCTGAGCAAAATTAGATCTCAAGGCTGAATGGTGAAGTGGTTTTCAACCGGGATCAAGGAGCAATTAAGGATTCCTTAAACCAGATAATGAAGAAAGGTGAAGGAGGTCAATTGGGATTAGAGAGAAATTAAGGATTCTATAAAACATATATCAAAAGAAAACATAAAAATGTTTAATAGTTCAAAATAGAGCGTATTTAAAAAAATTTTGCAATAAAATTCCTGTTATAACATTAAAATTTAGAAAAGATGCAAATTTATGGAATATTTAAAGAAAAGAACATGAACAATTGAAATGATACATCACTGAGTTAGCTCAACACATGAATCCTGTAAATAAATGCCTTTATTACTTGTCTTGTCTGTCAACTCGAAATGGTACAATAACCTTTTAGATAATAGATCAATCAACTATTGAAATATTCAGAAATCCACACTAGCTGACCTTTGATACTTTGAATTATGAAGTATTTATACAATAATATTACAAAAATATCCCGTCAATTGACTATGATTTATTTAAGGAAAATGAAATATCTTTGCAAAAATATTGTGACACCTAGTAACTGATTGAAATCTGTCCCTTTTTTCTTTGATTTGCTGTTTGTTGTTTCTTTCTTTCACGCTGTTTGTCTTTCCACCTGTTTTCTTTCATTTCTCTTCTCTTTTACTTTTTACTGTAAATCACACTAATCCTCTCGTGTTTCTGTGTTTTTAGTAAAGTGGATTTTACTAAAAAGACATCTTAAATTTATGTAAAATAAGAAATGTGTCATGGAGAGCACTTTGTAAGAAATTTGCTATTGCTGTTGTAGATGTATTATCCATTCTCTCTGTTTAAATTGTATTTTTATGATTTGTTACTGTAGATAGTCTTCTGCTGAGTAAAGAAGCTTCGTATTCTTTTCCTGTGAGTCTGGAGTAAACAGTTTGGAACTGGTATCAAACTGTTTATCCATCTCCTGGTTCTGCTAATCACTTGCAAAACAAAACAATTGTTAATAAAAACACAGGTTTGCAGGGAAGCAAGCGATGGCTTCAGTCTTTTATGTTTGACGATGGGTATTTCAAAAATAAACAAAGGTAGGAAAATGGACATAATAGCGGGTTTTCATTTTTGAAAACTCTATTTATCATAGTGCAAGGTGGAAAGGTGGTTTATCGCACGCCACAAGGGTGGATTGTGGTTTTTGGAATGGGGGGTGCGATAATATCTGGTGGTGCCGTGTGGCAGGGGAGTGGGTGGATGAAACCACCCATTTTGTACCCCCCCCTCAGCGTTAATCATAGATCATCAAGGGATGCGAAATGTTTTACTGGCCATTAGATGTGATCAACGTAATCAGACGATTGTCGGAGCATTGCGAAATCAAAAGAGGTGGGGTCAGAAAAAGGTTTAAACAGAAGGTTTTTAATCTTTAAAGGGTAAAATATTAAGGTAGAGGGTTTAAATGAAAGGTGGGTCGAGTAATAGATATGCGAAGGTTTAAAATGATAGCGGGGGGGGGGGGGGGGGGTTAAATGAAATGGGGCCCGATATATATTAAGCACGTTAAAACTATGCAAAAGTGGGTTTTGCATGTTTTATTTGAATAATGCAGAGTCAATAAAGGGGAAGGGTTTTTTCTAAGGGAAAAAGGTTTTTAGGAGGGGATAAGGGTTGGGAAAAGGGAAAATGAGTTTTATCAAAGGGAAAGAGATTTTTTGCAAGGGAAAATGATTTCCAAGGGAGGGAGAAGGGATTTTAGGATAAGGGGAAATGTCAGAAAGACATTAGTGATATGAGATAAACTAAAATGATGTTTTCAATAACTCTTGAAAGTATCCTACCTACCCATTACTTATCCTAACATTTTTATTTCCTTTATTGTGTGCATTTAAGCTTGCTGACCCTTTTATTTTCTTTTGATAAGCAAACTAACTTATTTCTAACCTTATATCTTCCAATGGCTCAGATTGAACTTATGAGCTCATTTTTATTCTCTACCTAACTACTGATCTGCCAAGATTAAATGGTTTGGTCATATATTTATTCACTAACTATCATAACATGAAATTTAAAGGCATGAATGAATAAAGACTAAAATTTATGATCATCATGAATTTTGGCATTTTAGACAAGATGCACACAATTTTAGTTTCAAAATTAAAGTAAACTAAGAGTAGTGGCATCTGAATGTGCAACACTTTCAGAATTTATTTTTGTTTCTTTTTATGGGGTTTATATTTTATATCTTTTTTTAATATTTCTTTATTTTGGTCCTTTGATTTTTCTTTTAGGGCATACCCTTTTTTCATTTTTTAATATAGGAAAAATTTTGTAGGAAGCAAAGGTATGTACAATATTACAAGACTAAACATAGCCAATTCAAAATTATGATGCCTATTGTTATAGGACCCTAATAGTGGCTCCACTTGGGGATGGCATATCCTGGTGAGATGGCAAGAAATTTCGCATTAGTAGCCTTGGAACTTTGATTTTTCTTGCCTTGGAATTGCTTTCTGTGATCTCCTTTATTCAAACATATGATGTTATATCTTTTAAAGCTTAGGGCCTTCTCTTCGGGATTCAACTTTATAAGATAATCATCCAATCCAATCTAAAATTTTCTATGATATTTACAATGAGAAAAATAGAATGAATGAAATATTGGTTAATCTAGTGAAAAATAGTGCTTTAACATTCTACCATTGATTGGTCCTCCTCGTAGATCTGTTCCATCTAACTCTTTCAAGAAAAATGCATTGTTACCTCTGTAACCATAAATAATTTATAGGCCCTAAGTCAAATTTCCCATGTTTTCCTTTTTCTTCTTTTTTGGAATCCAATTTGAGTATTTTATCACCTATGAAGAAATCATCTTGTTTCATTTTCGTATAAAAAATATTTTTGATTTTGTCTTGAATTACTTGAGATTTGATATAAACTTCTTCCCTGGTTTGCGGCAAATGAATTGTTTGATTTATCCTCCTTTGGATGTCATTTGGTTCTACTTGTAGCTCTTGAATCATCTTCATTACTGGCACTCCTAATGAAGATGGAAAAACAACATCCATCCCATATACTAATTGATAGGGAGAGGTGCCAATAGATTTATTTTTAGTTAGTCTGTCTGCCCATAGGGCATTAACCAACCTTTTATTTCAGGTTTTCTTGTAATCTTCTAACATCTTCTTGATGATGTTGACTAGGCTTTTGTATAAGGATTCCGTTAGTCCATTACCTTGAGGGTAATAGGTAGTGGAATGGCCTAGGGTGATATGGTATCTGTTACAAAATCTACCATTTTCTTGGATTTTAAGGCAACTGCATTGTCAATAATGAACTTTTGTGGGCATCCATATCTAAAAAGGATGTTGTTCTCAAGAAATGAAATAATGACAGATTTTGTGGCTTGTCTAGAAGGGATAGCTTCTATCCACTGGGTAAAGTAATTAGTGGCTGTCAAAATCCATTTATGCTGGCAGAGGAGGGTGGGTGAATTTCACCAATGATGTCTAAACCCCATTGTTGAAATGGAATTTCTGCTGAAATAAGTTTGATGGGTAATGGTAAGAGTTTCTTCTTCCCTTCAAATATCTGGCATCTATGACAGGAGGTCGCATACTTTATAACATATGAAAAAAGAGTGGGCCAGTAAAAACCTGCCCTCAAAATTTTGTCAGCAATTGTTTTCCAGTAGAGGTGTCCTCCACAATCTCCTACATGAAATTACTGCATGAATTTGTCAGATTCATATTTTAATAAACAATTTAATAGGATTCCACCATGATCTTTCCAAAATAACGTGTTGTCTAAGATACAATATTTCATTGCTTTCATTTTAAGAATCTACTTTTAGTTCTAGATAAACCACGAGGAGCTTGTAAGTTGAGTAAAAAAAGTATAATGTCTACATACCAGGGTGAATCTATAAAATCTTCACTGATTTGTGGAGTCGCCATCTCTTACTGATCATCTAGGGTAATAGTGAAATTTATATCTAAGGCTTGACAATTCGATTCAACCATGAGTTTGGCTAAACCTTGGCCTTTGATTAATTTTGTAGGATTGATTTCAATGTCATACTCTAGTATTGTGGTAATCCATTTGCCTCTCTTTCCATCGGGCCCATTCTAAGTTAGAATGTCCTTTACCACTGAGTTTGGAGCATATGCAATTATATGATATTATAAAATGTACACTTTGAAATATTTTATGGCTTTCACCAAAGATAGATCTTGTTTTTCCATGATATTATACTTTAGTGTTGCATCTCTCAAGTATTTATTGAATAAAGCAATGGGTTGTTCAAGACTGCTGCAATGGTGTGTTCTGAAGCAAATGAAAAAATTATGAAGTCTCTGTTAAAGTTAGGACTTATGAGGACAAGTGTTTTAGTAAGGGCTTCTTTGACTACTTCAAAATACTGTTTAGCCTCTACTGTCCACTTAAGTATTGAATCTTTTTTCAACATGTTGTTTAAATTTCTAAATATTTCTGCTAAATTAGAGATGAATCTTCTAAGAAAATTTATTTTGCCTAGAAATGCTTGTAACTCTTTAATGTTTCTAGGATGACTGATATTCAGGATTTCTTCTATTCTAGATGGATAAATTATAATGCCAAAATTTCTGCATTTTATGAATACTCTTCGTAGATGATCTAGATGTTCATTATTTGATTTGGAAAATACTGTGATATCATCTAGGTAAATGAATAAAAAGTCATGGATTTCCTTTGCAAAGGCTATGTCCATAGCTCTTTGGAATGTTGCTCTAGAATTCATCAATCCAAAAGGCATTTTAAAGTACATGAAAGTTCCCCATGGAGTGGTAAATGCTGTTTTTGCTTGATCTTCAGGTTGGACTAGGATTTGGTTGTATCCAAAAAATCCATCAAGTAATGAAATTCTGGATGACCCTGTTACCCTCTGTAGAATGTGATCCATTTTAGGGAGAGGATAATTATCCTTCAATTATACTTTGTTTAAGTTTCTGAAATCAACACAGAGTCTGATTTATCCTGTTTTCTTTCTAGTAGGGACTAAATTAGAGACCCAATCAAAATATCTAATGGGTGCTATGATTTGAGCCTCAACATCCTTTTAACTTCTTTCTCTATCAATGGCATAATAATGGGGTTAATTATCCTAAGCTTTTGTTTAAAGGGCTTTTGATTTTCTTTAATTGGTATCTTATGCTGGATAATGCTGGTATCATAAGATTTGAGGTATTCATAACTCTGGGAAAAGATATCTTGAAACTCTTTAAACAAAATAATTTCCTTCGACTTTTCAGCTGGAGGTAGTGCTTAGGATATCTTGACAAGCTTGGGATTTTCTTCTATTCCTATGTTACATTCCTCTATATCTGACCTTAGGGGCTCCATTTTGGGTTTTCTAGCTACATCATTGGAGTAAAAAAGATCTTCAAATGGGGCTAATCCCTTAGGCAAAATGTTGTCTTTGAGGTTTAAAACTTATGATTCATCATTAATTAATTCCTCAATTTCTATTGTTTCTAATTTTTCTATTTCTACTTTAGTGAATTTAGTTGGTTCTATTTTATTTACATCATTTACATATAGTTCATTATTCATGGTATAATCTACTGTAAAGTCAGTGTCTATATTACAGTTCTAAAATTCTCCTTCAAAATTCACGAAATTATAAATTTGTGAGTCCTGTGAAAAGATTTTCCAATATTTAAAATTATCAAGTATGGTTGGCCTATGTCTTACCTTAGCAGTTTACTGATGATTTGGATGAAAGGGTAACTTGCATGTGCTGGAAAAAGTAGCCATGCCATGTGCTTGCATATTCTGCTTTCTTGGAATAACAACAAAGTCAGTCTCAAGAAAACAATTTATCAAGTCTAAGATGGTTTCTCTATACTGGCTAAGTCTAGGATTACTAACAAGATACTCTACCTTGATTTGTTTTATGACGATTTCTGAGTCTTCCATGACAGAAACTCTTTTGGCACCAAGTTTTCTTACAATTTGAAGGCCTAGCACTAATGCTTCATATTCTGCCATGTTATTAGTGCATTTGAAATTTAATCTGAAAGCATGTCCTTCTGAATGATCATTCTCTAAATTATAGATCCATACTCCAACTCCTGCTCGTAATCTATTTATAGAGCCATTAAAATCTAAATGCCACATAGACTCATGAGTTATATTGTCACTATCAATTTCTTTGTGTTTCTCTTCTACAACTGTGATTTTTTCTTTGCCAGTGTTTGAATTAAATAAGATAAATGAGTCCATGTCAGGATGCAAGGAATAGATAGGGAAATTCTGTGGTCTTTCTGAACTACTTGCCATGTATTTCATCAAAGTTTCTCAATAAAGCTTCCTTTGCTGAACAAATATAGAAATGGTAGCATATGACATGTCTAATTGAAGTGATCTCTGTAATTTTTCTCCCCATGAGTGAGATAATAACATACCATATTTGGGAGGGATATTGAACATCTACTATGTCCATTACAATACTCTTTGATAGGCACTGGACTAGAGTTACGCATAGGTCTTTTATCAGGCCAAGGCATTTGACTTGACTAGAATCAAAAGATAACAGGTCTTTGTATGGTCTGGTGATGTCCAAGTTCAATTTTTCCATGACTGCTTTAGGCATTAAGTTATGAGATTCTCCTGAATCTAGCATAGCATTGTGTAAGATTTTATCATGAATGTTCAAGATAATGTAAAATGGAGGGACACCCCTTGTTTATGTTTTCCATTAACTTCAGAACCAAATAATAACTCAGGCTGATCATCATTGAGGTTAACAACATCTTCACCTTCACCTATGTTTAGCCTTCTATGAATCATTTTTCACCAGTTCTGTTAAAGGAACTAGTATTTTCAATTTGGCTATCTCAATTTGGATATTGAATGACATTTGAGTTTTGCGTAATTGAATGATTTCATCTTTACCAATTGTGGTTTGTGTGTTTTTTATCTTTTTTATCAACATTTGGTAATTCAATTTGTGTTTCAACTGTTTTGTTTTCAATTTTCTTGTCTGGAACGCTTTGAGTAACCGTAGCAGTTTGAGTATCAGTTGAAGTTATGTCTACAATCTTCAGACTGGAAGTGTTTTGAGTTTCTCTAGGGAGAATTTGGGGAGTTTTGGTCACAGGAGCTTCTATTGTTTTCTTGGTTTGGGTTTAAATTATTTCTTAGTAGGAACTTCTGTGTTCTTTTTGCTTCTAAGGATATATTGTTTATGAACTTCGTAGATATGAGATTCATAGCCTTGTTTATAGTCAAAGGACTCTCCAGATTCTAACTATAATTTTTATAACATGTATAATTCCTATTCTTCTTGGGTAATAAAAACAGTGTTTTCATCGTTTACTCCCATCAAGTTTATCTGGGTGTCCCGGTCTTCCTCATTTTGTTGTGAACTTTCAACATAGTTTTCTTGGAAAGGTGGTCTAATTTGTTGATAAAGTACAACTTATCTTGATTTACCAGTATTAGGATTTTTCCTAAAGTTGGGGTTTCTAATTTGGGGACCTTGTTGATTTTCCCACTGAGGTTTTCTTTCCATGTTTTCTAATCTATCCATTAGTATCTCCATACTTTTAGCTAAAATATCTATCTTATTATATGAAGTAGATGGTTCTTCCTTAATGGTCACTTTCCTTTCATTCCTCATCCTAGATATTTTAGCTAATAAGTTAGCTTCTACACTAACTGCATTACTCTGCATATGTTCTAAAGTTTCAGGGTTTCTTTCTCTTAATTGGTAGGACATATCAGTGTCAAAACCATCTGGAAATTTTATTAGGGACAATTCTGGTGGAGGTTTGATATTCGTTGGAATTGCATTGTAAATGTTGTTAAACCTAGTACAGTAATCTTGAACAGATTCATCAGGAGCTCTTCTAATGTTCTCATATTCATATAATATCTGTAAAGGGTTTTTCTTTCTTTCCCATATATTAATAAACAATTGGTGGAAAGCAGCTAAATCAAAAATATGGTTAGCATGTAAATATTTAAACCATTTTTTAACATCTCGTGCTAATGTTTGTGCAAACAATCTCATTTGTACATCGGCCTCATCAACTTCATGTAATTCAAAGTAATCAGTCATTTTATTTACATGTTGTTGAGTAGTATGTTGACTAGTACCATCCAACTGAATTTTTTTACTTTGGTAATCTTGTGGCATGGCATGTAAAGGGGCTTGTAAGGCCAAAGGGGCATATCTGGCTACCATGGCTAAGATTCTAGCTTGATTGGGAGGTAAAGTAGTGGTGCTTGGAGATGAAAAAGTGCTTGGAGATGAACTTGAAGTGCTTGAAGATGAACTTGGAACATTTGAAGATGAACTTGGAACGCTAGAATATGTACTTGGAACACTTGAAGATGAGCTTGAAACTTTAGGTTGGAGAGGAAGTTTAGGTATGAATGGTTCTATGGAATGAACTATGGTGGATACTATAGATGAGGTGGTACTAAATAAAGCTGTATTTATAGTTTCAGAAGGAATGGTAGAATGCTTAGGGGTAGTAGAATTTAGGGCAGCTAATTCAACTGACTGTTGAAAATAGGCTTTGTCTATATCTTTAATCAAAGTTGAGGTCAAAACATCAAGTTTATCAAAAGTGTTTAGAACCTGTTGATATAAATAAAGTTGTATAGTTTCCTTCTTTGCTTCAATAAATTGAATAAAATTGGGATCTATTACAATATCATAGATTGAGTTTTCAGATTTGGTTCTAAATAAAGAATGCTCAAATGATAAATCAAATTGAATATCCTGTATTCTTGATAAATCTTTAGGAGGTGAATTTGCTTTGATTAACTGACTACTACTTCCTAGACTTTTTATTTTTTAAGGTTTTCTTAAAATTATATCAGGATCATCAACAATTATAGCAGTATGTGGATCAGGATGAGCCCTGGTATAATATGTTCTTTTAGAAGCTAGAATTTTAACTTTCAATGATAATTTTTTAACAACCCTTTCAAATCTTAATGCAAAAAATGAGAAGAATTGTTTCTTTTAAGATTTGTTTAAACTAGGGACTAGATATCCCTATTATGGTCGCCAGTATGTTATCACTCCGAAATTTCCAAGGTTTGTTCTAGGTGTTTAAAAGAAATATCAGAGGTAACTATCATCCACTTTTGTAGATTAGGATCTAGCCTTCCTAATGCTCAGAGAGGGCTCTCTCTTAATGATTTAATATATTTTAGGCTAGTTATGTATGCTTGATTGGGTTTGTTTTGATTGATTGATTGGTTTTGGTTGATTGGTGGAATTAGTGATTTAGATGGATAGATGCCTTTCCATTTTCCATTGGGCTATAAAGTCAATATGCTTTTAAAATAAAACAAGATCAAATTATAAAGGAAGTGTTACATGGTAGGATAGCTGAGAAAAATTAGATCTCAAGGCTGAATGGTGAAGTGGTTTTCAATGAGGATCAAGGAGCAATTAAGGATTCCTTAAACCAGATAATGAAGGAAGGTGAAGGAGGTCAATTGGGATCAGAGAGAAATTAAGTATTCTCTAAACCAGATGTCAGAAGAAAACATAAAATTGTTTAACAGTTCAAAACATAGTGTATTTAAAAAAATTCTGTAGTAAAATTCCTGTTATAACATTAAAATTTAGAAAACATGAAAGTTTATGGAATATTTAAAGAAAAGAACATGAAAAATTGAAATTATACTTCACTGAGATAGCTCAACACATGAATCCTATAAATAAATGCCTTTATTACTTGTCCTGTCTGTCAACTGGAAATGGTACAATAAACCTTTAGATAATAAATCAATCAGCTATTGAAATATTCAGAAATCCACACTAATCAACCTTTGATACTTCAAATTATGAAGTATTTATACAACAATATTACAAAAATATCATGTTAATTGACTAGAAATTTTTAAGGAAAATAAAATATCTTTGCAAAAAGATAGTGGCACCTAGTAATTGATTGAAATCTGTCCCTTTTTTCTTTGATTTGTTGTTTGTTGTTTGTTTCTTTCACGCTGTCTGTATTTTCACTTGTTTTCTTTCATTTCTCTGCTCTTTTATTTTTTATAGTAAATCACACTAATCCTCTCGTGTTTCTTTGTTTTTAGTAAAGTGAATTTTACTAAAAAGACATGTTAACTTTATGTAAAATAAGAAATGTGTCTTGGAGAGCACTTTGTAAGAACTTTTTTGTTGCTGGTGTAGATGTATTATCCCTTGTCTCTGTTTAAATTATCTTTTTCTGATCTGTTACTGTACATAGTCTTCTGCTGAGTAAAGAAGCTCCATATTCTTTTCCTATGAGTCTAGAGTAAACATGTTTGTAACTAGTTTCAAACTATTTATCCATCTCCTAGTTTTTCTAATCACCTGCAAAATAAAACAATTGTTAATGAAAACACAGGTTTGCAGGGAAGCGAGCGATGGCTTCAGCCTTTTCTGTTTGACGATGGGTCTCTTTCGAAAATCAACAGAGGTAGGAAAATGGATAGAATAGTGGGGTTTCATTTTTAAAAACTTTGTTTATCACAACGCAAGGTGGAAAGGTGGTTTATCGCACACCACAAGGGTGGATTGTGGTTTTGGGAATGGGGGGTGAAATAAGATCTGGTGGCACGAAATAGCAGGGGAGTGGGTGGATGAAACCACCCATTTCATACCCCCCCTCAGCGTTAATCATAGATCATCGGGGGATGCGAAACGGTTTACTGGATGTTAGATGTGATCAGTGTAATCAGACAGTTGTTGGAGCATTGCGAAATATAAATAGGTGGGGTCAAAAAAAGGTTTAAATGGAAGGTTTTTAATCTTTAAAGGGTAAAATATTAAGGTGGAGGGTTTAAATGAAAGGTGGGTCGGGTAATAGATATGCGAAGGTTTAAAATGATAGTGAGGGGGGGGGGGTTAAATGAAATGGGGCTCGATATATATTAAGCATGTTAAAACTATGCAAAAGTGGGTTTTTCATGTCTTATTTGAATAATGCAGAGTCAACAAAGGGGAAGGGGTTTTTCAAAGGGAAAAGGGTTTTTAGGAGGGGATAAGGGTTAGGAAAAGGGAAAATGAGTTTTATCAAAGGGAAAGGTATTTTTTGCAAGGGAAAATGATTTCCAAGGGAGGGAGAAGGGATTTTAGGATAAGGGGAAATGTCAGAAAGACATTAGTGATATGAGATAAACCAAAATGATGCTTTCCATAACTCTTGAAAGTATCCTACCTACCCATTATTTATCCTAACATTTTTATTTCCTTTATTGGGTGCATTTAAGCTTGCTGACCCTTTTGTTTTCTTTTTATAAGCAAACTAACTTACTTCTAACCTTATATCTTCCAATGGCTCAGATTGAACTTATGAGCTCATTTTTATTCTCTACTTAACTACTGATCTGCCAAAATTAAATGGTTTGGTCAGATCTATATTCACTAACTATCATAACATGAAATTTAAATCCATGAATGAATCAAGATTAAATTGTATGATCATCATGCATTGTGGCATTTTGGACAAGCCGCACACATTTTTATTTGCAAAAGTAAAGTAAGCTAAGAGTAGTGGCATTTGAATGTGCAACACTTTCAGAATTTATTTTTGTTTCTTTTTATGGGGTTCATATTTTTTATTTTTTCTGATATTTCTTTCTTTTAGTCCTTTGATTTTTATTTTAGGACATACCCTCTTTTCATTTTTTAATATGGGAAAACATTTGCAGGAAGCAAAGGTATGTACAATATTACAAGACTAAACATAACCAATTCAAAATTATGATGCCTATTATTATAAGACTTTAACAGGTTGCACATGAGGGACCATTGTCCTTCTCCATTACTACATATGGCAGCTAGCATGACTTTGATTGTGATCCCATATGTTGATGATGTTCTTATTATTGTTGGTGACATGATTGGAGGGATGATACATTGGTTGGATGTGTCCATTTGGAATGAAAATTCCCACACTTATCATGCTTCAGGAGGAGCATGGGACATTATATGGTTGCTACATTATATGACTTGTTTCCTTATGAGGTGAGCCATATGATTGACTTGATTCTTTAGGTGGGGCCTCTCATGAGAATGTGGGAGGAGTTTTTATATGAATTACCATTCTGGAGGGTGATTCATTTTATATGGATGATAGCTTGGAGGTTGGAGCTTCACATGGGAATGACGGTTCCCTACATTTTTCAGATCTATCCTTGCATTTCCTCGAGGACAAGCAACATTTGGTAGGGGAGGATTGTAATATTCCTAAATTAGCATGCAGCTAATTGGAATATAAAAATCTAATTTTTCTTCTTAGTTAGAAGAATAAGAGGGTAGGGAGACCCATAAATCTCCTTAGTAGGAATAAATCCCCTCCAAATGTGAATGGAGGGCATCAAAAGAGTTGGATAAAGCTCCCTTATGTGTGAACAAGCGGAGAAGCATGTGGACTGGGTCAAATTTTACCAAATCAATAGTGCTTGTATGGAAGTAGTGGACATTCAATGAGGGACAACGCAGTTTTGGAGCGAGATTCTTTGCATGGAAGTAGTGCCTTTACTGAGTGGGGCCAAGGGTGAGGAAGCTCACCAAGAATATAAGGAAGAGGATGGCAACCGTTTTTATCATGTTTTAGATTATTCTTGATTGTGGTCTGTTAAGACTTTTGGATCTCTTCAACTGTTTAGCAAAGATTGCAGTGTTGTTTAGCACAGGGTGTTCTCGAGCGGGAATCCCACCTTCATCCTCAGGGGACTTCGAGTGCCTAATTAGGAGAAATTCTTGAGCATTATTTCCACATTCCAGCATTTTTCCAAGCTACATATTTCTTCTACAGCGCAAATTTTGTTTAGATATGTGCTAAGTTGCAGGGTGCAGCAGTGGAGGGTTTCTTTGGATCATTTTTGAGCTTGTCTTTAGTGGGGGAAGGTTTATTTACATTGAGAGATCAGTAAGGAAGGTCCCTAAGCTTCTAGTACATTTTGGCATCAGGCCAAGTCATCATCTTCCCCTACAACGCAGTTCTAGTCCACGAATGCGTTATTTTAGAGATTTGTTGCAGGGGTGAGTTCAGTGATCCATTTAGAGTGTTTTCTTTCCATTGAAGGGATCAACCCTTCATTAAGAGAGCCTTTTGGAGGAGTTATTTTCAGATCTACATCAGATTTAGCCATCTCCTTTTCAAGTGCCCAGTTGCAAAGTTTATTCAACCCTAGGGCTACATTTTGACATTCTGATATTTTGTGTATTTCCGGAAACCCTTCCTGGGTTATCTAGGAAATGTGTATGGGAGCATAGATCTCCATTTTTTGCCTTGTATGAGCATGATCTTATCAGATTCATTTATATGTATTTCCAAGCTGTAGTATTAGTCATTAAAACTTCTCTATTATCACTTCAGCGTATTGTGTAGCAGTGGTATAACATGTATTGGTGATTTTTAGCATTGGAGGCTTCCCTTGCCTAGCTTGAGGGACTTGATCCCCAAGAAATTGCACTTATTTATTGTTTTTATACATAATACCATGGATATATATTTGGCTCACATGTAATGTATTGACAGTTGCTGCTATTTTTCCATTATTGTGTTTTATATTGCTTCTTTCCCCATTTGGGAATATTACAAAATGTACGAGACTATTCTTCATGAAATGAGCAGACTAGTTTCATTTTACTGATTTAAGTTTCAGAGAGCTAGGTGTGTGGGTTAGGGCCGAGTCCATGTGCCTCAACCTCTCTATTGTGCTTGTTCTTTGCTTGTTTTCAGTAGATCTGCTTCCGATAGTTTCATTGTTGTTTAGCTTTGCTTTCAGTATGTTGTTGTAGGTTTCATTTTCTTATGAGTAATAGAATAGAGGAAAAAACTCTAAAAGCTATGGATCAAGACCTCCCTTATCATCTATGTCAATAGATCTCACAGAGGGTGAACCTTCCCACAGACCCAAAAATTGATTTCTGTTCACTGTTTCTGAGAATAGGGTAGATTTTCATTACCATTTTCAACCTTGCTTTCGCACTATATTTTCACACATTTGTTTGTTCTTCGTGCATGGATCAATAGAGTTGTTTGCAGGAATAAGAATCAAAATACTAGGGAAGTCCATTTTCACCTCCCCGATTCATTCTCCATCTCTGTTTTTACACTTCCATCGCTGTTGTTGCACCTCCATTTCCCTCCTATTTCTTTTATTGCAGCTGCTGCCCCTTTTATTCACAAGACACTTAAAAATGGTAAGAGTTTGACCTTCACCCTTTCCTCATCGAAACTCCTGCTACTGTACTTCACTTCATCGCAAATCACATTTTTTATTTTGTTCTCGTTAACACTTACAACTCCAAACACCGATTCTGATAATTCTTCGTACTCCGCCACATCGCAAATCACAAATCACATATTTTATTTTGCTCTCGTTAACACTTACCGCTCCCAACACCGATTGCGATAATCCTTCGTACTCCACCACAACCCAAATCATAAATCACATTTTTTATTTGGTCCCCGTTAACACTTACCGCTCCCAACACCGATTGCAATAATTCTCCGTACTCCGCCCAAATCTCAAATCACATTTTTCATTTGGTTCCCGTTAACACTTACGGCTGCCAATGCCGATTGCGATAATTCTTCGTACTCCACCACATCGCAAATTGCAAATCACATTTTTCATTTGGTTCCCATTAATACTTACCACTCCTAACACAGATTGCGATATCGTTATTGTACTCTACCACCGGCCCTACTGCCGCGTCATCTTGTTGCATTTCACATTTTGCAGTCTTTATCCCATCGCATTTCGCATTTCTCATTTAACCTCTGCAAAAGAAATCTGGGATAGATTGCATTTCATGCATGGAGTAGACACTAAGAACTGCATTGTCAAGAAGGAGAAGAGAATTAAGAAGAAGAAAAATTCATGTCAGCAGGAAAATGTTCAATCAAATGAGGTACTTGCTAGTGTGAATGGTAGTAAGAACCATGAAGAAATTACAGCTGAAGAAAAAGCCAAACTTGAATCTGCTTTGACTGAAATAGAAAGATTGAAGAATGAAAACAAAGACTTGAATACATTGGTACAAATTTGTGATGAGAAAGAATATGAAGATAAGAAAGAAATTATTGGCCTGAAGACACAACTTGAAGAAGCAAAGAAAGTAGAAGACACTCTGCTGCAACAAATGAGAGAGAAAAATTTGGAATATGAAAAATTGGAAGAAGAAGTAGTGACCATGAGAAAGAAATTAGAAAAGGCCCAAAGAGAATTATTAATGAATACTCCTCAAATGAAAAGCTCTGGACAGTTGGACCAGATTCTAAAGGCTCAAAGGTCACCTCTCATAAAGGCCGGGATAGGATATGAATGAGAAACAAGTAAGCCCAAGGTAGAAGATAAAAAGAATATCATTTTTGTAAAAGCTATAAAGGATAATGAAGCAGCTCAACAGATTCCTACAGAAGTAAAAGCCAACAAGAGCATGAGTTGTAAAGTAACAAAAGGAATAAAGCAGAAACATGAGAGAACAGAGAATGATAGGATGAAACAATCAGTTGCTAAAGGCACACATGCTCCTAAGGATGAATTGAATAAATTTGGAAGATGTCAAAGAAGGTTCTTTCCTCCTATGGGAAGTATCACTTGTTTCTCTTGTCACAAACCAGGATATATTGCAGCATATTGCAAGACAAAGCAAATGCAGTCCAACCAGCAAAGGATGCAGCAAATGAGAAGAACCCCTCAAGCAAGAAAATGGAAAGGACAATCTTTCACCAGGTACTCAAATCATTTCCATGGCTACTGTTATGCATGCAATAATTTTGGACATAAATTTTTTGATTGTAAATTGTATTAAAAAAGGGGAATAAAATATTATGCATCAGCTCAAACATACCTTGGCAAAGTAAGATGTTATGTATGCCTCAAGCTTGGTCACAAAACAAAAGACTGTAATCTACCATATACATTCAAGAACTCTAGACAGAGGATGGAATCAAAACAAATCAATCAAAACCATGAATCAAAATGAGGAGCAGACATTATGAAGAACCCCAATAAAGTATGGAAAGAAAAGGGAAATGGGGAGCCTATTATCTCAATAACATAATGAATCCAGCATAGTCTCAGGGGGAGCTGCTCTAGAAAATATAGAAAATATCCAACCTGTGATAAATATGAAGTAACATCCCAGGGGGAGAGCAGTTCATAAATGGTCCACACAAAGGTAGTCTAAGAAGAGCTCCATGAAATGAGAACAACTATGAGCTCAGGAAAGGAAGGAAAATTCCTCTAACAGAGAACTACAGAGGAAGGAGATTATCAAAAGAATTCAATAGTTGATAGATTGATGGAAGAAGAGAAGATAACATGCAGCCATGATAGTAGAGAGAGCATCAGCCATGAACATGTAAGCTAAGAAGACATCAACAATTTAAGTGATGATCACATTGTGCATCATACTGCTAGAATTAACAATGAAATATATTAAGGAGGATGAGAAAGAGAAGTGCCTATCATCATTATGTAATTACATCATTCATCTATGAAAAGTCCCCTTGAAGGAGTAAAGTTGACTAAGTGATAAATATTTGAGTAATCTGCCCATGAAGATTCCTAATATAGAAATTGAAGATGTCTTCCCAAAGATATTTATGTTAGAACAGTTGAATTATATATAAAGCATAAATGATTCTGGAGTAGTTCTAGAAAGGAAAATGCAGTGACATTCCTTTGAACAGAATGAAAAAAAAAGAAGAATTGTTAATAATGACAAGATCAGAATCAGTATATTGATGACTGTTGGTGTGAACAGTGGAAAGATCAATAGTAGAAACTATGGGCCCATGTGTGAGCTAAAGTGAAAGAAGTATTAATGGATATTAGGTACAAGAAGCATGCCTATCAGTAGAATATCAAGTATTATCAGTGGAGCAGTGGTATGGTACAGGTCCTCAGGATAAAAGGATTATGGCAAGAATACATCAAGCAAAAAAAAAAATGGGGTCAATGAAAAGGCAAAAGGATCATTATCTTGTTTATACTTGAAGTAGTATATTGAGCATTGAAGCAGTATTTATTTCTATATACAATTGCATGCCTTCCTGAAGTCAGCACAAATATATCTTCAAGGTCTCTTCCTTAAGATCAGTCTTAAAACTGTGTGAAGACTGTTTGCTGAGTTTTAAATTAAACATCTTGAATATGCTTCTATGGAAGATCATCCTGATAGAATATTCAAAGTATCTGAAGCATAAAGGACTAGTTGTGATTACCATTTGAAGCTCAAAAGTCTTTTATGAATTCATCCAAATCCTACTTCTGCATAAAGGATTTTGCTGGTAATTCACCTTTAAAAGAGAGATTAATCATAGACATACATACCTCCTTATGTAATAAAGGAAAGTGCATGATTGATAAGTGAGATTGACTAATACATTGAATGTATCTAGTCTCAAGGGTTTGTTTTGAAAGTACATTATGCAAGCAGTAAAGGCATTTGATCTCTTAGATCAAATTCTGGTTGATTCATTGATCACATCTGTAATAAGAACCTTCAGCTATTAAGGGTAATATCATTATCAACATCCTAGCTCATATCATCACCAACAGGCAAGAAAAGTGAACCACATAAATAGAAGATATACTGGCTTCATCATAATTGAACAGATATTGTACTGCAGATGTGTATTGCAGAAGAAGACATATTCCTTCTACAATATTCCTCAAAAGACATGTATTTCTGATGAAGATCATTCTGGAAACTAAAGCATATTTGAAACATTCTCAGTATTTTAGCTTTGGTCCAATGATGCATCTCTGATTAGATAAGGCTAGTACATTGTGTTCTATGAAGTGTCATTATCTTCACCTTCAACTTTATACAAGTGAAAGGAGTCAGTGCTTTGGAATTGTATCAATTTACAATGTATATACAAGTTGAAATATTCTCAAAAGTGTTCTCTCAACAACTCTTGTATACCAGTCTGAAGCAGCAAGGTACAAAGTCAGAAAAAGAAGGCCTAAACACATTTCAGAGAGAGGAAATGAAAAGATAGAATTAAACCCTTTGCCATTGATGTCAAAGGGGGAGGAAAAGCAAGAAAAACAAGGAGAAGAGGATTGTTGCCATCAATGCCAAAGGGGGAGACTGTTGGAAATGTTGTCATTGATGGCAAAGGAGATGACAAAAAAGGATCACCTTAAATAGCAACAAGGCAAAGAGAGAAGCAAAATAGCAGAAAGGCAGAGGCAGTAAAGAAGTAGCACAGGAAACAAAGGAAGCTGAGAGGTAGCAAAGGCAACATGAGATAGATGTGGTGGTGCTGCAGAGTAGTGAGGGTAGAGTTCTGTAATTTGATTATAAGTGTATATATGAAGAATTGATTTTGAGTTATGTGTATGACTGGATCTTTATTCTGTGTGAAGTTGACATGCATTTTGGTCGTATTCTGTATGAAGAAGATTTAAATTCCTGGGGTAAATATGAAATCTGTGTTATTCTCTGAGTAAAGGGTTTTAAGTCTGTGAACATTGTAACCCCTGTGTTAAGGGTTGAATTGATGTATCTGTGTGAAAGATTATGGCTCGAACATATCCAATTTCTCTGTTGCCTGAATTGATATTGGTTGAGATAGCACTCACTGTTTTTTTAGAACAATACTGGACGAGATCCACCCACAACAGTAGAATGGAGAAACCAAAGTTTAAAAGGACCAGTTATACGCTGGGCCTGTTCAATTCTTAAGTTGAATAAAAGCGAAAAATTACAATATAGTGGCGCTGTGAGATTAGTCAAGGGAATGGTCTTTGGGGACAGTGAATTTTAGAAGTTTGAGTCAGAAGAGGGAGCAAGATAGTTGAATTCTAAAATAGGTTGGAAATTCGATAGCAGAGGAATAGTGAAATCAACGGTTCAATTTAACACCAAGGTTTTGTATTGAATTGCAGAGATACCGTAATGAAAATTTGAATAGAACCGATGAAGAACTTCCGAATTATGCAATGAAGCTGAGTTCAGTGGTGAGGGAATGGTAGCACATGAGTAGATGGAGTCAGAACCCTGAACATGCCAAGGAAGGTCGATATCATAGTAGAAATAAAGTCAATCTGTAGCAATTGAGATGCCGTGAACGTTTTGGAAGTCGATCAACACAGGGATCAAATTTGCAATAGAAAGAAAGACGCAGAGGTTTTTCAAATCTCTGATCGAATTGCAGAAGAAACGCTGAAGGATGAAGTCATGAAGATAGGGAACAAAATCGACTGAGATTGATTATAAACCAAAGGAAGGGAATGTTGACAATGTGCAGGACTCTAGTAACGCAGCAGAGTTCAGAGTTGAAGGAACGAATTGAATAAGGGGCACAAAGGTTTATTAAAGCTCTGTATGAATTATACTATAGTTGAGTGCGAAGTCAAAGGGAGGCGGAACCATGAGAGAAAAGAACGGAACAATGAGGAATAGGGAAGGCGGTTTCGGTGGAAGAAACCGACAGTATCGAGTCTTTTAAAAATGGTAAGTGGATTTTTGTGAAATAACGCGATATGGGTCTTCACTAGCCACGTGTCCAAAGGAGGTATTACAAAACCGGGTTTATTGCGCAACTTTGGAGAAACAATTTCCTTGCAGTTGATTTGTGCGATATTACATGACCACCGTTGGATTGTCAGCAAGAGCACGATATGTTATTAATCATCGATTGAAGAGGTGCATTAATTAGTGGGGCTGAGTGATAATTTATATGGGCGCTGACATATTTAATGTCGTGAAGACTTTTCCCAAAGGGTTGTTGATATGCATTGGGATGCAATGCATGTTAAACATGATCGTTAATGTGAAATATCACAAAAGTGGCACGTGAAAAAATTGAGTACAAAGAATGCGGGACCCAATGACCGTAAGGGCTACTAGGTTCTTAATATAATGCCCAAGGTTTATTTGATGTTTATAACTGCTGACTGGAGAACATTGATACATGGTTTAGCCTTGGATTTAATTGAATGGCAGGGAGGATAACACAAGGTATGCCCGATGGTTTTAATACTATTGAATAGTTATTTAATGTAGTGGATGCGTGGGCCCATGAAATGCAATGCAATATAAAACGTCCTAGTGCCAAAGGAGGTTAACGTTATACACCCATGGCTGTAATATTATAAGTGCTTGCACGTTGTTTTAAAAGCATCGAACCATTAGTTAGAGTATTAAGGGCTTAAGTCAGAAGATAGATGAGTTTTATAGTCTTAAGGTTAAGACTAACATTGTTCAAAAAGTGTGAAGCGACGGTTCATTTCCGTAGTGTAATAATTCAAAAAGGTTCTCAACCATTAGTTAAAGTGTTTTGAAGAGGAAATATAGATACGAGCGCTTTATTTGAAAATAGCCAAGGACCATATTATTTGAGAGATATATATAGCTTTGGAATATGTGGGTCCCAATATATATGGTTCTATAACCTTTACCTGTAGAAAGCTTCCGCATAATTTTATATTTTTCAGAGTGTGAGTTAAATTGAATCGGATTTTAAATCTAGGGAATCTGGTTTTGATAACCATCAGATGTGAAAAGAAAAGCCTCCGCATACATTGATTTAATTTTCCAACAAAAAATTAGAAGAAGCTACAAATTTTATACAATGAGAGGTTGAGAGTTATTGTGGAGCTAAACTTGTAAAACAGGTATATATACAGTAGATGCACAACTACAATGAGTTTGGAGAATATGGGCCCGACAGAGGTAAACAGATATTGCAGAGTTGAAGAGATGTGCAGCAAAGGGATTCAAAATTGTAGTGAACAGGTGAATATGCACAGGAATGAAAATGTGGGCTTGACAAGTGTACATGCATAGGTGCACAGAGTTGCAGTAAACAGAGGTATGTAGACTAGTTACTTAATAGCAGCAGAAAAGACAAAACCAACAAAGCCAAAGGCCAGCAAAGGGGCTGAGTGAAATTGATGTATGTAACTGAAATTGTGAATGTAAATGTTTTAATTGTTTTTATGTTGTTTGTGATGCATTGGAAAGTCTCCGGAGGAAAAAAAAAATCCCACTATAATATTGAAATTAGTACATATTGTTATATTTTTTCTGAATGAGCTGGTAAAAGAAATGAGAAGGCAGAAGGCAAAGAGGCATGGCTGTCCATTTAAAAATTCCCTGTGGAATACAAACTATCATATGATGAACCCTATATATGATATCACTTTGATATGCATACTGAGGTTAGAGAATGCAGAGATGAAGCAGTGAGGTAGAGAAGAAGAAGGAGCTGAAAGATAAATCTGAGAAGATGCAGAAAAGATACAGGGCAGATACGAAGGCTGGTGCACAGTAGTGAAGATGGTACAAAACAGAGCTGATATCCAAGGTAAATCAGCAAGTGTTTTCTTTTGAAAGAGTAAGGAAGTTGGAGCTTCCCTATCAAGTTGTAGCTGACTGAGGTAGGAGCCTCCTAAAGGTTGTAGCCTGCAGAAAATAGATGGGAGTTGGTGCTTCCACATCAAGTTGTAGCTTGATAAAATGTCGGTTGTAGCTGATTGAGGTTGGAGCCTCCTGTAGGTTGGTGCCTACAGAAAATTGATGGGAGTTGGAGCTTCCTTGCAAGCTGTATCTTGCAAAATTGAGGTAGGAGCCTCCTGTGGGTTGGAGCCTACAGAATATCAGTGGTGAGAGGGAGTTGGAGCTTTCCTTTGCATCACAACAATAATAAGATGTGGTTTTCTCCCTTTATGGGTTTCCACTTATATCTGGTGTCTATGTGCATGATGTCTATGTGTTGATATGGTATATCTATTCTGTTTAATACTTTTTGTTCACATTTTAAGGCTGCTGGTACATTATCTAATCTGCTTATTAATTGCTGCTCACAAATAAAGATTGCTAACATATTATATTGATCATAAAATGAAGGTGTTAATACAGTTTAATGAAAAGTTTTAAAAGTCCATGGATGTGATAAACTGATTCACCCCCCCCCCCCCCTCTTAGTTTATCTAAGGGTTCAACAAGAGACTACTATAGGCCCAAGGAAACTAAGGATGAGATATTTAGGATGACTCTAGGGCCTGATGAATCCCTAGAGGAATATGAAAAGAGGTTTAAGTTAAACTATAAGAGAGGCAACTGTACTCTTGATTCTGCATCGCTTAAAGTTGTACTTCTTCGAGGGATCAGAGAAGAGATGATAGAAACCTTGAATATGATATCAGGAGGAGATATCTACCAACTGACTTATGAAACAATCAAAACTTTCTTTTGGAACCATTCTAGGGCATTTAGGAAGATGGGAAGAGCTGGCCAAAACACATGCAATACCCCTTCCTCTTCCACTTCCATAAAACGTGATATTGGAAACATGCTAGAGGACTTCAAGAGTGACATGTTGCACACCATTGCTTTGCAAATGGAAACAATGTAGGTCAAAATGAAGAAAGAAGAAGCAAAGAGAGCCCTGGCCATATTTTGACCTAGATGTACCCAGAAGCACCCAAGAAATGAATGTCCACTGAATGTCATAGAGGTTTGCTTAGTCTGTGAGGAGAATCATGCCACAGAAAAGCGCCCCTCCTTACATGAACTGAAGGCTGTATATCAAGGTGGGGAAGAAATGCCAGAGAAACTCTGTTTCATCAACCAGAGAAGGGCTTAAGGCCTTCAGCCATATCAATAAGGTATGCAAGGTGCACCTTACTCTTAATATCACAACAATCAGAGTGCACCCATGCAAACTTCATACATCCCCACTCCTCCATCCTGGTCTACACCTCCTACTTGGCCTTACAACTCTCCATATCATCCTCAGCCAGGGAATCAACCATTTCAGCTATATGTTCCACAACAACCTTAGTGGAACAATCCATACCAAGGGTGGAGGCCTCAACACAAGCAACCACCTGCTCTAATTCCTCCACCCCAACCTCAATCTCAGCTTACTCATGCTTCTCCACCTAGGCTTCCTCAAATACATGCATAGCCCAATCCGAACCCGAACAACAAACAGACAGAGCAGGCTTCCAGTGGAGAAACATCCTATCCATCTTATGCCGTGGAGATACAGGAGTTTAATCTCAGGTTCGGAAGAGCACTCCCAGATAACCATCCTCCATCTCAACCTGTAGAGGTTGAGGAGGAAAAGGAAGAAGGTAACTCTCAGATCCAAAAACCTCCTTTTCCTGAGCTCTTGATCCACCCTAGTCAGCACACCTGAGAGGAGACTGAACTCTTGGGAGAATTGGAAAAATTGTGTGTAAATCTACCACTTCTCCAGGCCATTAAAGATGTCCCTATCTACAATAAGCTCATCAAATAAAATTTCTTCAAGAAACCTAGGAGAAGGAAGAGAGATACCCCCACCATCAATGTGGTAGGACAACTATTTGAACTAATTCTGGGAAGGGTGATATTTCCAAAGTACCTGGACCCTGGTAGTCTAGTTGTTGATATGCATATAGATGGTGTCATAGTCCCCAACACTTTGATTGATATAGGGGTTGTCATCAATGTCATGACCAAGGAAACTATGTTGAAACCTAATCTCCAAGGGACTTTGAGGAAAACTACAACAGTTATGCAACTTTCAGATTAGTCCACAATAACTCCAGAAGGGATTGTTGAGGATGTTATGGTTACCATTGACTCTTGGGAGTATCCTACATATTTCCTAGTCCTACAACCAAAAACCAAGTTTAATGGTTATCCTCTCATCTTAGGGAGACCTTGGTTAGCCACTGCAGATGCTTCTATTAGTTGTCGAGCTGGAAACATGACTATAAAAAATGGGCCTTTGTCTAGATAGCTAGTGTTATATCCTCCAGCCCAACCTTCTATTGATCATGACCTCCCTATATGGTTGGAGGATGAAGAAGATGAGCTATATAACATTGCCCCTATATGTACCATAGATGCTATTCTTAGAGGGGGAAGCTTGATGAAGATGAACTCATCGACCATGCCATTCAAAACCAGTCCTCCACTAACATTCCTCTCGAAACCTTAGTCAAATAGTATGAAAACCAACCTTGGATGGAAGTGAAATCAATTGATTCAACCTCTGAAACCACCAAGGCTATTGATTTTGGCCCATCTAGATCTCTGAAAATCAACCCAAACCTCTCGAATGAAGAAGAGAAGAAGCTATTCTAGCTTTTGAAAGAAAATATTGAAGAATTTGCTTGGGATTACAAGGACATGAAATGGGTGCATACTTTAGTATGTAGACATCACATTTACATCAAAGAAGGATTTAAGCTTGTGAGACAACCCCAAAGAAGGATGAACCCGACTTTGAAGGACATAGTCAAAGAAGAGCTACATAAACTATTGGATGTAGGGTTCATATATCCTATATCCGATAGTGAGTGGGTATCCCCTATTTTCCTAGTCCCAAAGAACAATGGGAAGTGGAAAATTTGTGTTGACTATCGATAACTTAACAAAGCCACCAAGAAATACCATTTCCCTTTTCCCTTTATAGACCAAGTCTTGGATGGCCTTGCTGGGAAGAAGTTATTTTCCTTCTTAGATGGGTTCAGTCGGTACAATCAGATTCAAATCAGCCCGGAAGACAAGGATAAGACTACTTTCACCTAACCTTGGGGTACCTTCACTTATAGAGTCCTACCCTTTGGGTTGTGCAATGCCCCATCTACCTTCCAAAGAGCTATCCTGAGCATATTTTCTAAGTTAGTCCATGAATCTGTCGAAATCGACATGGATGATTTCACACTATATGGGGATGACTTCCAGGAAGCTCTCTCTAATTTGGGTAAAGTACTAAGAAGGTGCATTGAGATGCATCTCTCCTTGAGCCCAAAAAAGTGTGAATTCCTAAAGAAAGCAATGGTTGTATTAGGACATTCCATATCCCAAGCAGGAATATAGGTAGACTTGAACAAAATCACCATCATCAAAAGAGTACCTGCTCCTCAAAAGCAGAAATATGTCAGAAGTTTCTTAGGCTTAGCTGGTTACTATAGAAGGTTCATAAAATATTTCAGCAAGATGGCTTCGCCATTATTTGGGTTATTGGCCAAAGATTCTGAGTTTATTTGGTCTGGTCCTTGTCAAGAGGTTTTCAAGCTCATTAAGGGAAATTTGACTACTACCCCCATCCTCCGAGGTCCAAATTGGACTCTCCCTTTCCACATCCACACTGATGCATCCAAAAAAGCTGTAGGGGCAGCATTAGGACAATTAGAGGACAAAATCCCTTATGCCATTTATTTCATCAACAAGAACTTGTCTAAGGCCAAGCTGAATCATATTGTTACTGAGAAGGAGATGTTAGCCATTGTCCATGCTTTGAAAAAATTCAGGCATTATGTAATTGGATATCAGACCTTTTTTCACATTGACCATGCAACCATCAAGTATTTAATGAACAAACCAGATTTTAATGCTAGGATAATTAGATGGTTTTTGCTTTGCAACAATTTTATTTGACTATTGTTGATAAACCTGGAAAGGAGAATGTTGTTGCAGATTTTTTGTCTAGGTTAGCTCTCCATGTAGGTAAAGAAGGAAGTGGGGATGACTAGTTTCCATATGAGCATCTCTTTGCTATATCAACACTCTCACCATGGTTTGATGATATATTTAACTACGTGGTTGCTGGAAGACTCCCTCCTAATATTTCATTCAGGGAGAGGAGAAGAATCATAAGAAAAAGCGTCCCTTTCACATGGATTGGGGGAAACCTTTTCAAGCTATGCCCTAATCAAATCCTAAGGAAATGTGTGAGGGAGGAAGAAGTTTTTGATATCCTCTCTGCATGTCATGACAACCCATGTGGAGGCCACTTTGTTGCAAAGAGAACTGCTTACAAAGTTTTGCAGGTAGGATACTATTGGCCTACCCTTCACCAAGATTCCAGAAGATACACTAGCAGGTGTGACCAGTGCCAAAGGATGGGGAAACCCACACAAAGGGATGAGGTGCCTTTACACCCTCATTTGGATCTTGAGCCATTTGACAAGTGGGGCATGGAATTTGTTGGACCTATCGATCCACCATTCGGAAAAAATACGTATATCATAGTCTGCACTAATTACCTGACAAAGTGTGCTGAAACAAAAGTAGTGAAGGTAGAAACAAGGAGAAAGTAGCATAATTTCTGAAGGAGAATTTGTTTTACAAGTTTGGATACCCTAGAGAAATTGTCATTGATCAGGGAGCACAATTAACTTCTCACCTCATTGAAAATATTTTGAGGAAGCATAAGATTAAACATAGAAATTGTACTTCTTATCACCCTTAGGTGAATGGATAAGTAGAACTAATTAACAGAGCTTTAGAGAGCATACTCACCAAGGTTGTGAACAACAACAGAAAAGATTGGGCAGACAGATTGGTAGAAGCTACTTGGGACTACAACACTACTTGGAAGACAACAACATGATTCACTTCTTATGAACTCGTCTATGGTAAGAAAGATCTACTCTTTGTTGAGTTTGAATTCAATACTTTAAGGAAGGAAGCTAAATTAGATCTAGATCTATCAAATTCCCAAAAAGAGAGATTGTTGCAACTAAAATGAATTGGATGAGTTCAGAATGAAATAACTTCTTCACAAAGAGGTATTTCAACTGCAAAGGAAGGTATGGCACGACAAGAACATTAAGGAGAAGGCCTTCCAAGAAGGAGCTTTTGTGTTGTTGTATGATTCAAGGTTTAAAGACTTTAAGGGAAAATTGATGACAAGATGGCTAAGACCTGACACGGTGGAAAAATGTTTTGATAATGGCATAGTTCAAATTACGACCATAGATGATGAAGGAATCCCCTTTCTTATCAATGGTCGCAGAATTAAAATTTACAAGAAGCCCTTATCTAGGGTAGAGTTCATAAATTAAATAAGAAAAGAGGTGTATGTAATGTGAAACTCCATAGTTTCCAACACCTCCTTCAAAAAAAAAAAGGGTCATGGGGTGAAAACCTATCTAAGGCACTCCATGCAAGCTTGTGGGTTGAAAACCTCGATGGAGGCAACCCGTTTGATTTAAAAAAAATAAAAATAAACAAGCATATGCATCTTTGTGATTGATTTTTGCCGTTTATTAATGGTTTATGGAAACACAGGGAATCATTCATCTTCTTCTCTCCCCTTCTATTTTACCATCCATCCCATCATTAAATCTATTCATTTTCATAAATACCTCCATCACCTTCATACACCAAATTCCTCCTTTCCTGAGCACAATTTAGCAAAAGAAATCAAACCACACATTGCTACAAACATCAGGAAGTTCCTTCAGAAACAAAGTTTTTTACGGACTGCAAAGAAAAACAGGAAGGAAAGATGCATAACAGAATCTAGGAGAATGAGAATGCCACCCATGGCATCTCGAGTACCCCACAAAACATCTACCAAAAAAAGAAACAACAAGAAAATATTAGCAGCTCACTCAGAGAACATGAATATAGTGAAGAACACAACATCTAAAAGGTTTGTCTCCTCAATCCAAACACCTTGACAAAAATAGGTAAACTCAGGTATAGCTTCTCACCCCTCACTATGCATCCATAATAGCCAAAAATAATTAAATTTGCAGACTTAGAGTTTAAGGGGAAGAAAGGTGGCTAGTTAGCTTGGCCACCATTGTGAAGTATGACTAGGGAGAACTGCAAAGTCATGCCACTTGGGTATGCAAAAGAAAAAAAATTAAATCAAGGGGAGTAGAGGAGAAAGAGGGGAGGAAACACGCAGTCCATCATGAATTAATAGAGAGAAGGAAACAATGGTCTCTAACAGGAACTGGAGCTGAGGCCGAGTTACATAAGCACTCTAAAATTAGTTTCCACATCTAATAAAAAGAGATCCCGCTTCATCCAAACCATTGAATTGAGAATTTTTGAGGGAAAGAAACCAAAGGGAGCCCGCAGCACAACAATACCGAGTTTGGGCTGCGTATTTGAATATCGTGTAGCAACAGCTGCAGAACAATATCACCAGCAGTCGAGCTAACTTCCAAAGTATATCGTATATCAGGCATAGTAGCAAGAGACTAATGGAAGCTTTTATAGCAACCCAAACAAGGAAGAATTATACTCCTAGCCTTAGAGAAGAAAGAAAAGAATGAGAAGAAGAGTCGGAATAAGAACCAGAAGAAGAAGAACTAGAAGAGGAACAAGAAGAAGAACAGGAAGAGGCAGAGGGCCAAGGAGAAACAAAATAAATGGAAATGGAGACATAAGTCATAAAGGTAGCAGAAAGTGAGCAAGATGAAGACTCACAACACCACGCAACATCCCCTCAAAACGAACAGGAAGTTACCACCTTAGCTTCTTTGAGTAAAAAGAGAAAAAGGCAGACCTCTATGTATTTTAGAACTAAAAAGAGTTAAAGGGTAAGTCAGAAAGAGCCAGAAACTCCTCCCAAGAGCCCCATCATCATTGAAGAATCACCAAAGGAGGAGGAAAGAATCATAGAGAAAATTTTGAAGGAGAAACTGCAGATGCAACAAGCAAAGAATATAGCACTCAAGAAGCAATGGCTCCTATTTCAAATCAACACTCTAGCCTCCCATGGATCCCTAAATTTCCAATATTTTAGGAAATTCATGGATTTCTACAAGCAAGCTAACATGGCTGATTAGACAAAGATGGCAGAGTTTTATGTGCATAACCTTGTGCTGACAAATCTGGATACTTAGGACCCCAATTCTACAATGGGGGATATGTAGTTGACGAATCTAGTTTCTTGGATGATGAATGACGACACTAGATAAAAAGAGATATGGAGGTTCATGAGAAGAAGAAATAGATAAACCTTACATATCAGACCAGAATTGTTCAGCCGAAGAGGAGTCATCCTTAACCGTCAAAATATTGAAAAAGACACTGCACTAGTTGAAAGCTACCTCCAGACTCAAACATATGTGATAGAACACTTTGATGATGTTTTTAGGAATATAGAAGATGATGCATTATGGCTAGCCAGAGGAGATGGAAAAACCTCCCTCACAGCCACAAGAATAAGGAGTACCATACTGCAAAAATACTGAGGGGTGCCTTAGAAAGAGAACCATTATACAAGAGGGCCATGCAGGCCAAGAAGATCCAATGGCTTAGTCTCAAGCTTAGTCCACCTTTGTTGTTGGGGCTAAATGATGAAAGGGACACAAATGCACAAGATAGAGAATGGGAGAATGCAGAAAAGAGTAATGGGTTTTACCCCCCTGAGGGGGCTCCAACACTTCTTCCTCAGGAAGTTAGGGGGCTATCAAAGCTGAAGGAGGAGTATTAGTTTCTCAGAGGATGAGAAACCATTTAGTAGGGGGGTGATTATGAGCTCCATCATTAGACATATTTTGAGGGGTTAATGGTCACATTTTTTCCTTCTTAAATCTCCTTTTCTTTCATTTTTTTATTGTTTTTTGGTTTTATGATGCTAGTATAGGTGGTGATTAAGGCTAACATACTATGAGTGCCTAATATGACGTTGAGTGTAGAAAATCACGAGTAATTGGAATTATTTTTGAAGTTTTTATCATAAAAATTTTTAGGAGACAATAAGGAGAAATTATAGGAGGATTGTCCACGCTCCTTAACTCTTGAAGGCAGTCAAAGGATCCCCGAGGATTATCTCCAAAAATTTGAATTCCAGAGGCAGCGAAGCAACTCAAAGACCAAAGTGCACTCAATATATGTTTACTTGGAGTCAAGTGGACTCAATCACTATTTTCAAGGGAGCTATTGGTAGCTGCTCTATATAATGAATAGAGCAGAGCTAGAGCTAGGGAAAAAATCAGATTCTATTAGGAACTTTGTTGCAAGCTATTAAGATTTTGATTATTGTACTCATTGATTAAACTTTGAGAAATGTATGAGACTATTCTTTCATGAAATGAGCATAATGATTTCAATTTACTGATTTAATTTTTAGAGAGCTAGGCGTGTGGGTTAGTTCCCAATCCATGTGCCTCAACCTCTCTATTGTACTTGTTATTTTCTTGCTTTCAGTAGATCTGCTTCTAATAGTTTGAATGTTGTTTAGCTTTGCTTTCAGTGTGTTGTTGTAGGTTTCATTTGCTTATGATTAATAGAATAGAGGAGAAAAATATAAAATATGTGGATCAAGACCTCCCTTCTCATATCTGTCAATAGAGCTTGCGAAGGGTGAACCTTCCCACAGACCCAAAAATTGATTTCTGTTCACTGTTTCTGAGAATAGGGTATAGTTGCATTACCATTTTCAGCCTTCCTTTTGTATTGTATTTTCACGTATTTTTCTGTTCTTCGTTCATGGGTCAACAGATTTTTTTGTAGGAATACTAATCAAAATACCAGGGAAGTCCACTTTCACCTCCCCACTTCATTCTCCATCTCTATTTTTACGCCTCCATTGTTGTTGTTGTGCCTCCATTTCCATCCTATTTCTTTTATTGCAACTGCCACTCCTTTTATTCACAAGACACTTAAAAATGCTAAGAGTTTGACCTTCACCCTTTCCTCATCGAAACTCTCGCCACCGTACTTCGCTCCATTGCAAATCACATTTTTTATTTTTTTCTCGTTAACACTTACCACTCCAAATGTCAATTGCGATAATTCTTTGTACTCCGCCACATCACAAATCACAAATCACATTTTTTTATTTTTTTCTCGTTAACACTTACCGCTCCCAATGTTGATTACGATAATCCTCCGTAATACACAACATCAAAATCACAAATCACATTTTTTATTTGGTTATCGTTAAAACTTACCGCTCCCAATTCCGATTGTGATAATTATCCGTACTACGCCACATCGCAAATCATAAATCACATTTTTCATTTGGTTCTCGTTAACACTTATCGCTCCCAATGCCGATTGCGATACTTCTACGTATTTCGACACATCACAAATCACAAATTGCATTTTTCATTTGGTTCTCATTAACGCTTACCGCTCCCAATGCCAATTGCGATATCGTTGTCGTACTCTGCCACCAACCCCACCGCCACGTCATCTCGTCGCATTTCACGTTTCACAGTCTTTATCCCGTCTCATTTCACATTTCACAACCTTTATCCCATCACATTTCACAATTCATTCCCGCTCCCGAACAACATTTCCACTACTCCTCCGACTTTGCAATATTGCAATTGCGATATCACATATCGCATATCGCACTTTCGTCCTCCCATCGCAAGTTCACCATCGCACTTTTAGAAGCCTCCCAATCCAAAGGATTTTTGCGATATTATAAGTTTTAATAAATTCTAAACCCTCTTTCACACTTCTAATCCTTGTTTCATGTGTTTAACCTTCCCTTAGAACCCTTAAACCCATTTTCTCTGAATTGAAAGAAACACTTTATCAATTTTAGTTAGATAATGGATAGATGCATGGTATATAGAGCATAAGATAAGTAGGGTGTGTTTATACGATTGGCTAAGTTAAGTGTGGTTTAGAGTTAGTTTCCTTTCTGCACATTAAATTAGTTTCATTTCCATCATCTCCTTTATGCAAATTAATTTAGTTTCCTTTATGTCATTTCCTTCCAGCAATTTACTTTCCAGTTCTTATCATAGTTTAAGAAATAACACCCTTTCATAAAGCAGAAGAGGATGACTTGAGAAGAATGCATCTGCTGTGTATATATCAATATCACCTCCAAGTTTGTATGAACCCCAAGTTGGTAAATTAAAGTAGGGCAACCCCTGGGGAGTTGCAACACTCTTGGTGCAATACCAGGGTTCACCAATGACATAACTACTGCATTGATCATCAACTATCTATCAAATTTAAAGGCTAAAACAGGAGAGAAAATAAAAGAATTCAATTCAAGATTTAATAAATTACTCAATAAAATCCTTGCTACATCAGTCCTTGGTGCAGAATTTCAAATTGAATAGTATATTTCTTCTCTCCCATATAATATAGCCATTTTTATTGATAGAGAAAAATTTCCAACATTGGCAGAAAGTATGAAGGAATCTTTATCTATAGAGAAACACATAATTTCTCTTGAAAAGAAGAATTCCCAAGAAGACAGGAAATCTAAGTAAGTATCCTTCAAAGGTGATTCAAAGAAAAAGCCACCAAAAGACCCTATTTATGTAGAAGGTCTTCAGAAAGTTTTAAAGACTATGACAAATGAAATGGTAGATATCAAAAAGCAAGTTTCCGAAAGTTCCAGTTCAAATAATACTTTTAGGACTTTTAAGGAAAATCAGTCTTCTAATTCTCAACTGATGCAGGAGCATCAGCTCCGGAAAAACACCTTGTATCTTATCTAAGCTAGGGGGTTTCATGTTTTGAAGAAATATTAAAATTTCATGTAAATATTAATATTATTTTGAGTGATTAATTAATTATTTGTGAGAAATTGTAAATGTGAGAGAAATTAGTTTTAGATTATTTAGAATTAATGAAGGAGCCTAGGTTGAGGATTAGTTTCTAAGTTTAGGGATGAGAATCTATCTTTTGGGGATGTTGAGAGATTTAGGGATTTGATGAGATATTAAGGGGATTGAGCATTTAATTAGATCATTTTTTAAATTGTATAAATAGGAAGGGGTTTTGAGGGGGAAAGATATTTTATGGAATTGTGAAAGTGTGTGATTGAGAGTGAAGCGAACGGTAAAGTGTAAGCCTTCCGCCAGTGTAAAGGGCTAAAATTGAAACATATAGCGACGAGTTTGTAATTTTTCTTATGAATTTAAAATACGTTTAGGGTTATAATTGTATAAATTGGATTAAATTACGAATAAGTGAGCTTTGAATTCCGGTAAATAATAGAGAACGATGTGTTAAATGTATGTGTTGATTTATTTCGGTATCTAATATCGAACCAGTGTTTATAAACTCTATTACAAATTGAAGAATTAATCCTGTGGAAAAAAAAAACTTGTGCAAAGGGCGTGGTCCTTATTGAAGATCGATATTTAATTTATAGTGGAATTTTAAAGAAGTCAAGAGGCTAACACACATAATCGACGAGTTTCAATTTTCTAATCCGTTGCAGAAGAGCGCTGTTGGTTGATCTGTAGCTCAGTGGAAATTGGGAATCGAAGGCAAGATGGTGCAGAGCTGTGTTTCAAAACTCTGTTTGGAGTTCAATTAAACACAATTTTAAATTGTTCTGTTTCAATCACAGTGAAATAGTTTGAATAGCGTGGCAATTTGCAAACGCTGAAGGGAATTGCAAAGGAGAACTACTGCAGAGACGTGTAATTTGATAAAGATGCAGAAATAGGAACGCTAATGCGGGGAAATGTGATGTCGTGGTGTGCAAAGAAATGTGGATGTGTTGAAACAGTGATAATTTGCAAATCTACGAGCAGGTAAAGGCGGAATGGTAATTAATTGGTGTTAGCATTCGATTTTTAAATACAAACTTGAGTTGTTAACTGTTATAACAAAAAAATCGATGTGATAACAGACAGATTGGGATTGTGTAATCGGTGAATGGACAAATGTCAAAATGATGGCATATGGCGCTTTGGAAAGAAAATGATGACAGAGTGGAAACCCAAATTTAGAAACAAAGCATCAGATTGAACTTTGAACTGAATGCAGATCGGTCATAGATGAAGTCGATGAGTATTGGTCTGACCAACGTACATTTGCAGAACGCACATTGTGCAGCGCTGAAACGAATGCATGGACAAATAGTAAGCATGGGCGCATTCAGTTAGTGAGTTTTGATCATAAAAACTCGATTGAAAGGGGTCGAATTCTCAATGAAGGTGTCGAGAAGCTTGGTAAGCTGAATGAAAAGGGCAATCTTGTATAGTCCAAATGTTATTTGAATGTTGATGTTTAAATGGATAGGTTGAATATAAAAGTAAGGGCGCAATCTTTAATTGAGTCCTATCATATATAAATGAGAGTTACAAGTTTTATTTGTGGAAACATTCAAATGTTTGGCTGCGTTGAGGAATCATGGCAGTAATGAACTCCATGAGCATGAATTCAAGGTATGTGTGTGGGTGATTATTGTGGACAGATTTGAAGTTTAAACATTGGGCTGCAAATACCTTTTTTTGAAAGATATATATGTTTGTGGTGATGGCTCATGCCATTGGAGCCTGAATTTTATTTGGGTTTAGAGGTTGATTGGTGTATGAACCATATGTTTACATACTTCCGCTTAGAAAAGTGATGAATTGAAATTGCCAGCTATTAGAGGTTTTTAATTTGGGAAAAGCTGACATGCATTCTCAAATGCATGGTGATGAAGATCCTGGGTATTGCAGGCTCTTGGTTTGCGTCATTTTGGTATCAGAGCCTGGCTCTGTTGAAATTGAATATGTTTGTTTTCTGAATGAAGTTTAGTACCAGATTGCAGCTGTGAGGAAATCCATTCAAAGCAGAAGTGACAGCATCAGAAAGAGTGAAGACTGCAGCAATATAAATCAAGAGAAGCCGAGAGAGAAGAACCAGATGCGATCTTAAACGCAGAATAAGGAAAGTCCCTAGGAGTGGCAGTGAACCTGTAAAATCCAACAAGAGATTGGACAGAGAGGAAAATTGAAGTGTATTCGAAAGAGAAAGTGAGAGATTGCAGAAGCCTAGAGGAAGCAAAGGTGTTGCTCAGGAGAAGATTCCAGATAGGGGATCGTGCTTACCAAAAGACTGAGTGAGGAGAGCTTAGTGAGGTAAGATTGCAGTAAGGAGGACTTACTGTTGCAGAGGCTTGTTGCAGAGGTACGAGGAGCTCATGGAAAGAGAGGAGCAGAAAATGACTACAGATAGTCATAACAGAAGTTCACAAGGAAGCCACATCAGAAGGGAAGATGCCAAAGCAAATGGCATGAGGATGAGTCAAGAAGAGTTTGACCGAGAGAAAGCTGAGATAGATTTCTAGATTGGAATATTGATGAAGATGCTGTAGAAAAGTTTTTGGACCATGAGGAAAAGAGTAAAGTGGCCAAGGCTACGAGAAAGGAGAAATCAGCAAGTGAAGTCAGAGATAGTAGAGGAATTGAGAAAGATTGAGCAGATATTGAGTGCTCAAGAGGAATCAGAGAAACTCAGAGAAGCAGAAGTAGAATTGGAAGTTTCCATTTGCAGACCAGAACAAGGTGAAATGTTGGGGGAAGAGGATAATGAGAGGTCAGTTGAAGATCTCATGGATTATTGGCAGAGTTCAGAACAATTCGAAGATATGTTGACTAAGGAAGCAGATGAGGCAATGAAGCCTTGTGATTTTGATTCTTACAATTTGTGTATGTTTGCAGGATATGCAGAGGATGATGAACATCTTGATGAAATTGTCACAACCAGGAATGAAGCTCTTGAGGTAAAGTATGATGGTGAATCCCTTTTAGAGGAAGAAGGCATTGATCTATTGAAACAGAAGGAGTTCATAGATGAAATCCTGTTTGGTTTGAAACAGTCAGATGAGGTTGATATAGATCAGCAGCCGAATGAAAATTCCATAGTGGGGCTACAAAAAGGTAACCCAATGAATTTGTTTAATGGAATTGATAAAAGATGCTTGCAATATGATGATGTAGAAAACAGGTCAACTCAGGAGGATTGCCAGGAAAAGAATGAAGCTGAGAATGGAAATTGTGATGAACTACTGAAGAGATTTCATAAGGAAATAGAATTCTTGGAGAGATTACTCGAGGAACCCAAAGGAGAAACAAAGCTTATAGAACCTGATGGACGAAAAGGTGTGAGAGGCAGCATTAATAAATATGATGCTGAAATCAGAGAAATTGAGCAGCGATTATATGAAGGTGAGATGAAAGATCAGGGGCAACAAGGGAGTTATGTCCTCGGAGGCATAAAAGAGACAGAAATATTGAATCGGCAAGATGAAGATGGAAGTAACCAGAAATTTGGAAGGAATGATCAGCTACATGAGAGTGAATTTGAGGAAGGTATCAATTTGCAGAAGTATAGAAGCTGGCAGCAGAATGAAGAACCAGAAATTGATCTGGCAGTACAAAGAAAGATAAGTGAGGACCGAATATACAGATGGAGATTGAAGAAAAGGGTGAAGTAGAAGCTATTGCAACGGAGGTCGAATGGCAAACTGATGAACAAATTCAGGAAACTTGAACAAATTCATATTGATTTGAAGTCACCGCAAGAAGGATCCGCTGAAATCCAAAAGATCTATGATGGAGGATTGGTGCTTGAAGCATCAAAAGAAAATGGAAGGTATTGTATTTTGAAAACTAAATGTTGTTGTGTGTTTGCAGGTCACATTGACTTGAGGAAAGATAAACAGTTATTGAAGACTGTTGAAGAAATGACTACTCATAGTCATATGCAGAATAAGGAGGATGGCCAAATAATTTTTGAATTCAAAGGATACACTGAGTCATTGAAGATCATTGATCTTGAAGAAAGCCAGAGTGAAGGAGGATTAAAGACAACAGCAAGAAAGAAAAGGAGAGACAACAAGAGAAAGAATATTGCAGATTGTGCAGATAGTGGAGCTTTACAATACAAAATTTGGGATCCAGGAGGAAATATGACCAGGTGGTCATGAATTTTCTTACATGGGGAGTCTGATGCAGGAGCATCAGCTCCGGAAAAACACCTTGTATCTTATCTAAGCTAGGGGGTTTCATGTTTTGAAGAAATAGTAAAATTTCATGTAAATATTAATATTATTTTGAGTGATTAATTAATTATTTGTGAGAAATTGTAAATGTGAGAGAAATTAGTTTCTAGATTATTTAGAATTAATGAAGGAGCCTAAGTTAGGATTAGTTTCTAAGTTTTAGGGATGAGAATCTATATTTTAGGGATGTTGAGAGACTTAGGGATTTGATGAGATATTAAGGGGATTGAGCATTTAATTAGATCATTTTTTAAATTGTATAAATAGGAAGGGGTTTTGAGAGGCAAATACATGGAGATTGTGAGAAAGTGTGAGATTGAGAGTAGGCTTGAACGGTAAGGCTATAAGCCTTCAGCAATTGTAAAGGGCCACATAATTGAAACATATGGCCAGCAAAAGTTTGTAAGTGATTTTCTTATATGAATGAAAGAATACGTTTTGGGTTATATGAGTATAAATTGGATTAAATTCTGAATAAGTGAGCTTTGAATTCCAAGAATGGTCATTCAGAACCAAAATAATGCCGTGTTGATTTATTTCTGCATCAAGACAATCATGTACATGTTTTCCTATCACCCAAATTCCAATGTGAAGAATTAATCCCGTGTGGAGTCATTGTGCAAAGGGCGTGGTCCTTATTGAAGACTGAGATGACACTGAGTAGTGAATTTAAAGAAGCTGGCAGGCACACATTACACCGACGAGTTTCAATTTTCTTCATCCGTCGTGAGAGCCAGTTAATATCCGTAGGCTCAAAGGGAAATGAATTGCTGCTGATGTGAAAGGTGAGTCAAGCTGAACTGCTGAGTTCAATTAAACACAATTTTAAATTGTTATGTTAACTACAGTAGCTGAGGCTTCCATAAAGATCATGTTTTGAGCAAATCGCCAAGGGGAATGTTAAAAGGAGAACTACTGCAGAGACGTGTAATTTGATAAAGATGCAGAAATAGGAACGCTAATGCGGGGAAATGTGATGTCGTGGTGTGCAAAGAAATGTGGATGTGTTGAAACAGTGATAATTTGCAAATCTACGAGCAGGTAAAGGCGGAATGGTAATTAATTGGTGTTAGCATTCGATTTTTAAATACAAACTTGAGTTGTTAACTGTTATAACAAAAAAATCGATGTGATAACAGACAGATTGGGATTGTGTAATCGGTGAATGGACAAATGTCAAAATGATGGCATATGGCGCTTTGGAAAGAAAATGATGACAGAGTGGAAACCCAAATTTAGAAACAAAGCATCAGATTGAACTTTGAACTGAATGCAGATCGGTCATAGATGAAGTCGATGAGTATTGGTCTGACCAACGTACATTTGCAGAACGCACATTGTGCAGCGCTGAAACGAATGCATGGACAAATAGTAAGCATGGGCGCATTCAGTTAGTGAGTTTTGATCATAAAAACTCGATTGAAAGGGGTCGAATTCTCAATGAAGGTGTCGAGAAGCTTGGTAAGCTGAATGAAAAGGGAAATCTTGTATAGTCCAAATGTTATTTGAATGTTGATGTTTAAATGGATAGGTTGAATATAAAAGTAAGGGCACAATCTTTAATTGAGTCCTATCATATATAAATGAGAGTTACAAGTTTTATTTGTGGAAACATTCAAATGTTTGGCTGCGTTGAGGAATCATGGCAGTAATGAACTCCATGAGCATGAATTCAAGGTATGTGTGTGGGTGATTATTGTGGACAGATTTGAAGTTTAAACATTGGGCTGAAAATACCTTTTTTTGAAAGATATATATGTTTGTGGTGATGGCTCATGCCATTGGAGTCTGAATTTTATTTGGGTTTAGAGGTTGATTGGTGTATGAACCATATGTTTACATACTTCCGCTTGGAAAAGTGATGAATTGAAATTGCCAGCTATTAGAGGTTTTTAATTTGGGAAAAGCTGACATGCATTCTCAAATGCATGGTGATGAAGATCCTGGGTATTGCAAGCTCTTGGCTTGCGTCATCAACCGCCAAATATCATATCTAATGCTGAGTCTTATCAAGACACAAATGATGAGCAAAAAAAAGAAGAAGAACCTGAAGTAGAAGAAGAAGCTGAGCCAAATGGAATGTGGGATTTTATCCTACCAAATGATGAGCAACAAGAATCTTTACCTATAAGTACAAGGAGCAAGAATACCATTGAAGCAACACATCCAAATCAGAAACAAAATAAATCAACACTTACTAAAGACAAAATAGTAAGTGAAAAGTCTACATGAAAGGCTATGCAAACTAACCTTGCTACTTTAGATGTTCCACCTACATCAAAGCTAATGGTAGTCTCTGAAACCATTAAATATAATGTAGTTGAAGATATGAAAAGGACCAGGGCCAACATTTCAATTCATGAACTTACTAAGCTAAAACAACAACATAATATTTTACTTAGAAATTTGAATACAATCCCTCCTTCAACCTCACATGCTCCAGTAGTATTTCAAGATGCTAATCAAATGGGTAAACCTCCTTCTCCTTAAACTAAAATAGATGCTACAAATATGATTATGATAGGTGATCGATCCATCTCTAATACTGCTCCATTTCTTTTAACCTATGATATCTATAATAAGAAAATCCTCAATTGTTTAATAGACTTAGGGGCTTCCTCTAATTTCATGCCAAAATCAGTATGTGATAAGTTGAACATAACTCCTCAAAGTTCTCATGTTCATATAGTACAACTTGATAGAACAAAAGTAGAGGTTTTAGGAGAAATAAATTCCGTCTCTATCAGATTGTCATCAAACCCTAAGGTTGCCCAGATAATTGATATATTGGTGGTTGATATTCCTGAATTTTATGGTTTAGTGTTAAGCAGAGATTGGTCTGGAATTTTTCATGGATATTTTGCAACAGACTGGTCACATATGTGGCTACGCCACAATGAAAATCCAAACCAAATTTGGGTAGACCGAGAGAAATTCATGAAACATACAGTAACTGTTCTTGAAAGAATCAGTGAGCCAGTAGCATTCAATAATAATATTATTAGAAATTACTCGGCATAATCATTTCTTGGAAAATTTAATGCTCAACCATCACCATTTTTCGATAATATGGTTATCTCTCAAATTGAAACATTTTCCCAGACAAACACTTCTAAGTGTAAAATTTTTGTAAATAAACCAGTAGTTAATTCTTTATTTTGGATACTTTATTTTGATGTCTCTAAATCAGAAGATGGTGCAAGAGCTGGTTGTATTTTAATAAGCCCAGAAGGAGAAAAAACTATGTTATCCTGCAAACTCGAATTCAATTTCACAAAAAATATAGCAGAATATGAAGCATTAATTCAAGGTTTGTACAAAGCAATTGACTTTAACATTAAATATATGAAGGTACTGGGATTGAGAAATCATTTTCAAACAAGTAAGAAATTCTATTCATTGTCATTCTGGACATCTTAAATATTATCAATCATTAGTCCAGGAATTGACTTCTCATTTCTTAGCTTTCAATATTTCTTTTGTACCCAGAATACAAAATGTTAGCGCAAATCTATTGGCTAATGTGGCATCGAAATTAATTCCATCTCAAGAATTTAGTCCTGATAGGTTTTCTATTGAATTGATTTTTAGACCATCTGTTCCTGATAATATTACTAATTAGAGAGTCTTTAATCATGATTCTGATATCATAGATTTCCTTACATCTGAAGGATCTTATGATAATAAAATTCTATATGAAAATGAACATGACACTCAGATTAAGGAAGAACAGGATGAAAATCCAATTCCTAAGTCAGTTTTCAAATTAGAGGACCTTTATGATTTAAAATATAGGTTTAAAAGAGTTACTAATTCTAAAATTCAAAGTTCAACCTTAAGATTTGAGTTAGGAAATATTGGAACCAATGATAAACTAAAAAATGTCAATTTAGGTCTTGGTCTGTCTTCTGATGAAAGAATATCATTTGTTAAGTTATTAAGGACTTACAAAAATGTTTTTCCTTGGGATTACACTGATCTTAAAACATATGACACTTTTGTTATTCAACACACTATTCCTATGATTTCAGATGAGAAATCAATACAAAAAAAGTTGAGGAAAATTCACCCCAATCTTGAAAATAAAATCAAAACAGAGTTGAATAAACTCCTCAAAGATAAGATCATATTTCCAGTTAGAAATTCAAAATGGGATTCAAATTTGGTTCTTGTTAGGAAGAAATTTTTTGACATTAGGATTTGTATTGATTTCAGAAATTTGAATAAAGCATGCCAGAAAGAAAATTTTCCATTACCAACCATGGAACAAGTACTATAGACTATAGTTGGTCTAGAACTTATGTATTTTCTAAATGGGTTTTCAAGATATAACCAAATAATGGTAAATCCAGATGACAGATTAAAGACTACATTCAAGACTAAGTGGGGAACTTATGCCTATCAAAAGATTCCATTTGGGTTAATCAATGCAGGTGCCACTTTTCAGAGAGCCATGGATACAACTTTTAGAGGACTCATTAACAAGTGAGTGGCTATTTATCTATATGACATTACAATATTTTCTAGAAAAGAAACCAATCACACGAATGGCCTAAAACAAGTCTTTGAGTGATGTAAAAAGTATGGAATTTCGATAAACCCAAAAAAGTTATATTTTGCTCTAGATGAAGGAAATTTTTTAGGATTCATTGTGTCTAAAAAGGGTATCTAGATTGATCTTGAAATTATTAAAGAGATGAAAAGGATTCTTTTCCCCCATAATAATGAAACTGTGCAATCATTACTAGGACAAATAAATTTTGTAAAGAGATTTGTCCCTGATTTTTCACAGATAGTTTTACCTTTACAATCAATGATTAAGAAAAATTTGGTCTTCAAGTGGGGACATAATGAAAGAGAAGCATTTGATTTAATCAAACAATCCTTTATCAATGCTCCATTCTTGACTACTCCCAATTTTATTAATCCTTTCACTTTACATACATTCTCATCAGATACATCTTATGCTGCAGTATTGACACAACTCAATGAATAGCAAACTGAAGCACCTGTATCATTTTTTAGCTCTAATTTACAAGGTGCAGAATTGAACTACTCATATGCAGAGAAACAAACATTTGTTTTCTTCAAAGCTATAAATAATTTTAGGCCATTTCTCCTCAAAAATCAGACCAATATAATAATTCCATTCTCTGCAGTAAGGCAATTATTGATTCAAAGAGAACTAGGAGAAAATAGGGCTAACTGGGTTACTGCTTTACAAGAATATGATGTAGAAATTAGACCTTCTAAAATTATTAGAGGTCAAGGTTTTTTTAAAATGCTAATAGGAGCATCCCATTTATCATCATTGGCAGATTCATGTAATGCTATGCAAGTGTTAGAGGTAAGCCTCAACGATGCTCAGTCTCAATACACTAATCTCAAGTTTTGTTTGAAAAATGGATATGCCCCAACACAACTCAGTTATAAAACAAAACGTGCTTTGAGATTGAAATCCAAGCAATATGAAATGATCAATGATGTATTTTTTAGAGAAAACTATCATTCTATGTTATTAATATGCTTAGAGAAAACTGAAGCAGAAAAAGTTTTGCAGGAACTCCATGATGGAACAACTGGAGGACATTTTGGAGGGAATACAACAACACATAAAATCCTGCATGCGGGTTATTATTGGCTAACACTTTTCAAATATTCTCTTGAATACGCAAGAAACTACAAAGTTTGTCAAAGTGCATCTAGAAGACAAAGGAAACCAACTTTCCCATTACATCCAGTTAATATTGAACAACCATTTGAACAATGGGGATTAGATATAATCGGTGAGATCGTTCCCAATTCTTCCAAACAACACAAATACATTCTCACAGCTACTGATTATTTTACCAAATGGGTGGAAGAAATTCCACTAAAGGTAGCCAATTTTGAGAACATTATTGAGTTCATTGATTAATTTATCATAACTAGATTTGGTTCACCTATTGCTTTAATGTTTGATAATCCATCTTATTTTTCAAGAATTGCTATGATATAATTTTCTATCGAAATAGGTTTTAAAATTAAATATTTTACTAATTATTATCCACAAGAAAATGGTTTAATGGAATCCAAAAATAAAAAAATGATCATAATCATTAAACTCACTATTGACCAAAACCAACGAAATGGAACAAATCATTGACATTTTCTCTTTGGGAAAATCAAATAACTCAGAAGGTCTCAATTGGCATTTCTCCATTTAATATTGTTTATGGGAAAGAAGTTGTTCTTCCTACCAATGTAGCTATTCCGTATGTTTCCTTAGTTAAAATTATTAATGAATCCCCTTCTTCTTCTTTGCAAGTAAGAAAATTTCAAATCCTTAAGCTTGACGAAGAAAGAGAAAAATCTAAAGTTACTCATGCACATAATCAACAATTAGTTAAAGTTTCATTTGATACAACTTCTGTCACTCCAAAAACATTTGAAATTGGTGACTTGGTATTGAAATTGGATAAAGCACACGAGGAAAAAGGTAAACACACCAAATTCCAAAGACTGTGGCTAGG
Source organism: Pinus albicaulis (assembly GCA_034641835.2). Taxonomy (NCBI): domain Eukaryota; kingdom Viridiplantae; phylum Streptophyta; class Pinopsida; order Pinales; family Pinaceae; genus Pinus; species Pinus albicaulis. Next base: position 3,744,938 of record CM076583.1, on the reverse strand, counting down.
TCCATTTCAAATCATTGAAGAAATAGGCCCATCAACATTTTTATTGCAAGATCTATCATGCAAAAAAGATTCTTTGCCTGTTAATGGAAATATTCTAAAGAAATATTTTTCATAGGAGGTAACCCCTTCTATTTCCTGTATATTAATGTCATTTCTTTTTCCTAGGAAAATAAAAATTCAATGGTATTAAATTTTTTCTTTTCAAATAAAAATCTCCGAGAATAATTTTTGATTTATCGCTTCTAGAAATAAAGAATTGTTAAAAAAAAAATCAAAAGATTTGAATATCAAATAGATTTTATTTCACTGAAGTTATTTATTCTTTGATGAAATCTCATATTTATGAAGAATGTTATTTTATTATCAGTCAAGAAAAGAATCTTTAACATATTAAGACTCTTTTACAGATAAGCAATCTTAAACTCTAAAAATTATCATCCAGAATCCTCAAGAGGATCAATGATTCACCCCATCCAGAAAGCTTTTTAATTTTTCAGAAAGTAATTCAAAAATTATGCTAAAAAGCTTAGAAGACAATAAGTCTCATAAAGAGCTTGTTTACCATGTTCATATGGAAATAGTTGAACTGACATTACCAATACTGCCTACCAAAAAAGGATAATGACTTGAGCTAATATCAAAATACAAGGGGTCTCATAAAGAGCCAACTTGATCAGTTTAATTACAACCAGTGAATGTAATTGTCAATTTTTGGTTACCAAGCAAGGACATTGGCTTTTAAGTGATTAAAAATACATAAAATAAAATATCTACCGAAAAGAAAACAAGTTCCAAAATAGATAAAGTATATAAAATTGAACTTATTTTTTAAAGATTGTAAGAGGAATTGGATGGGGAAATGAATCATTGCTAGGTAAAAGGTAACCCTGCCAAAAGCTTAAATTTCCTTTTGGATCAGAGGCTCTACCTGTGATAAAAGAGTATATATTTATAAAACTAATCTAAATGAGGCACTTGCTTCATATTTTTGAACTTAGTAAAGACTGATAAAGATATTCCTACTTTCATTTTTAAAGAGGAATTCTTATGAATTATAATCAAGTAATATTTTATTTCTTAGTGAGATATTATTAATTCAAGATCATTCCTGCAACTGTTGTTATTTTGAAAAGTTTTAGAAATTTCAAAAAACCAATCAGAGACAGTTGGTTCTCCCAAGTGAATCGCCAATTGTTGTACTATACAACACCCCCCATTTATTAAAATAAATGGGGACCCTTTAAAAATAATAAATAGAAAATTTTGAGCACGATTTCATCTTATCCTAAGTTTAAAAACTTTAGGAATAAAGGTTTTTCCCTTTTCGCTTTGATTTCAAAAGCGCTCATCGCAAATCACATAAATTACAAGCCAAATAATTTAAAACATATATAAGTGTTGTGAATTGCGATATGCGCTTTAACCTTTTCAGAGTTATATAAAATCCCCATTGGAAATGCTTTAAAAAACCATTTAACAGAGAAATCACATCGCGCCTTGTAAAATGAACAAGCTTATAACAAATTCGGTAAAAATTGTGATGAGTCAGACCCGACGAAATAAAAATGAAAAATTATAAGTATCGAAAGGTCCGATAAAGCACAACAACATGAGTCTTCAACGCATTTCACATTTCACAACGAGAAACCAAATGGAAAGTTTTATTACCGCCAAAAGTTGCGATGTACGATTTGCGCATATCACATTTCGCGAGATTCATCGGTGGAAAAAAACATAAGTATTGGTAACTAATAAAAGTTGTGATGTGTGATATTAACACTTATTACTCAAGTGCGTGAAATTATTCTTATTTAATCAACACGTTATAAGATCTAACGTCTTAGATTGATAGATTAGACATATTACATAAAGGTGTGCAAGTGATTTGATAAGAAGAGTTATGGGTTATTAACGACATTTAATGGGTGCAATGTGTTAGTGTCAGTATTTGCATACTGCCATCAGTGATAAAAAATAATCTTTTCATATCATTTTAGGAGTCCCACTCAGAAATTTTTAATCATTCGATTAGGTCATTTAAAAAATTCACTCACTAATGGTAGCCCTAGTCATAAAATATCACTCTCCCTCAAAATTTATTCTTGCTGACCCACCTTCATGTCTTTCTGAGCATAAATCAGTCATGAGAGTCTATTTCATCATGTCATTATGTAAATCAAAGTTACCATGGAGTCTGGTCATTCAAGGTCCCATTAGGTCACTAGGTTTCATTTTTCAAGGTTCAATAAAACACCATTTCATTTGCATAAGGTCAGAAAAAATAATGAGAGTGATCCAAATAATATTCATTCATCATCTAAAAATATTTTTCAACATGAAAATATGATATCCAAGGAAGGTTTCCAAAGTTTCAATTCTACTTTCAAGTTATGATTTTATTCTGCAATGTAATTTTATTAAAAAAAAAATAGAGATGTAATTTATTTTTATTTTAATGCGATTTTATATTCACTATATGTAATAAGTACTATTCCCAAGCTGCCAATTCAAATCTACATGCCAAAATGAAACAACATAAAGCCATCAAAGAGTGAAAAACTCCAACATCAAAAACCTGCAAAAGACAAAGTCAAAGTGTAAAGGGTGTTTTTCAAAGTTTTCAAAAGGTGAAAATCAAACATTAGAAAGTGGGTTTTGAATGAGAAGATCAGTTTCACACAAGTATAAAATTCCCCATGACATCAAGAGAGACCTCATTTGTCTCTTAGTACCATTGAGCAAACTCAACAATGTAGGGTTTTCAAGTTTTGAAGGAAAAATTGGCAAAACAGGGGAGGTGCTGTGCATTTTCTTAAGGGATGGCGTGTTTGATTTTGGCATTTCACACTTGTGTATTTCACTGCACACCTGCATTGTGCACTGCGCGCCTGCCAAAGAGAGGGCACATCTATGTTTGGCATTGTGCGCTTGCCCAATCTTTTTCAGAAATTTCTAGGAGGGCCTCTAAATTTCAAAAATCACCCTCAGACTTCAGAAGTAGTTCTTCAAAGCCTCCAACAAGCAAGTAAGCGACCTTTCCTTCATTCCTCTCTCCATCAAAGTCATTTTGGATGTGTGAATTTTTTTAAGATCATTTTGGTGTCTTTTTTCATTTAAAACCCTAGTATTCCTAAAAAACCTAATTACACTTCAATTTCACTCCCTAAACCTTCATAACCTTCTCCCATTGAAATTTACCCTTTCCCAAACCCCTACATTGAAATTTCCTTTCCCTAAGCTTCATTTCCTTAAAACCCTAAGCCCTAGGTACACTATTTACCTAGGCTCCCAATTCCCTACACTTGTAACAAATTCCCTATTCCGAAGTCCTATATATCCCTACTCCCTGCCACTTTCCATAATTCATAAATCCCAACCCCCATCTCCCTTAATTACCCTATCCCATTCCATATTCCTAAAATCACATTCCACCTCATTACACCTCCCTAGGGTTTTGAAACTAAGATATCATGGCATAAGCATAAAACATATCATAAAGTGAGGGAGAATAAACATAGGGGAGGAGGCCACATAAAGGGGGAAGAATAATCAGATTAGAGCCAAAAAATACCACGGAAATTTTAGCATCTCCTATGGTTGTGAGATGTTTCAAACATGTTGGATGTTTTGAGTTCCGTGAGAAAATTCAAAAGGTCCAACACCATGCCATGTTGACCATAATTTTATTTCTAACCTCCATGACAACTAGGTTACTCTTGTTGGTGTCACTTTCACTTTGTCAACTGCCATCATCTCAGCTGCCACCGAGATCCCAAATGTTGGGAGAAATGGTTCAAACAGAAAGACTTGGAGGAGCATGGCTATGAACCTTTCATCAAACCTAGGTACAAGAATGAGAGAAAGAGGATTTTTCCTTTCTCTTACCTCCTAGAGAGATATGTTCCCATGATGAAAATAATCATGAAATACTTTTAATGTGAAGGTAGATTTTTTAGATTTTATGCCTATCACATCTGGCTACTCATGCACTTCACTACGGTAAATATTCTCAACATACCCTACTACCTCTTCCGAAGCATTGAAAAGATGGAATTTATTGTACAAAAGAGAGAGTATGAAAAAAAAATGAACAGTCTCTTTCACCACTCCCTCATCGAAATCGTAGTCCTCCATCACCTCAAGCAATTGAAAATTCCATGGAGTTCATTCATAGATGATGACATATTCACTGCTCCACCTATTCATCATGCCCAAAATGTGCCTTCATCATCTCATCCTTCCACTTCCATTCCTCCATCGCAACATATTGTATATTCATCATCATCAGATTAGTCTTCTTCATCTACTTCACCACCATAATCTCCATCCCACATTGAGACTGGGTCACCTAACAAACTTGAGATCAATGAGCCTAAGCAGGCTAATGTGGCTGAGATAGAGCCATTGGCAAAAAAATACCAGAGGGTCATAGGTAGGTGTTTGCTCCACAGATTGTGGAAGGGGCCTTGCCTTCTTCACCAACAAAGTAGGTACAAAAGGGGAAAGAAAATATGGTAGAGGAGGATGAACATGAGGCAATCATTCATGATGAGGATGAACTCCATGAAACAAAGTAGTATTTTGACCTAGTTTATCTAGATGAGGATGATGATGATGATGATGAGACCACTGGTATAGTCATCAAGGGGAAGGATTCCAAGATTAGAAAGCTCCAAACTAATATTGGCAGGTCAAAATTTGTCATAAACTTCCTTAAGCAGGAGAACCAATAGTTGAAGACAAAGCATGTCATTGATGAGGTGAAATTCATCACAGCTCAAAGGGAGGAAAAAAAATCCAAGGTTATGTTAGATGAGACACTTGAAAAGTATGGGTTGCTTGAAGAACAAGAAGAACAAGCACCAGGAGGAAGACCTAGAACTAGAGGGCTGGAAAGAGCTCTAGTTCTAGAAAGGCAAAAAGAGGCTGTGCTTGCTCATCAACTAACATTGAATGAACAACTTGCAATAGTAATCAATGAAAATCGAGAGCCATGGCTTGATAGAGAAAATCAGCACTTGGAGAAGCTTTTGGAAAAAGAAAACAAATACAATGACATAATGAGGAGGAAGGTCAAACATTATGCCCAAAAGGAGAAAATTGCAAAGGCCAAGCTCAAAAGAGCCAATGCAAAAACCGAGTCTTTGACCATGAAAGAATAGAAAAAGAAATTGGATATCCTTGCAGAGGATTCACTCCAAGCCTAGCCACATCATCAGCAACCATTTCAACAATTTTGAAGAGTTTTCAGTCATTTTTGCAAATTCTGTGTTTTTATTGAGTTTTTGGATAGTCAGGTCACAGAGACAAGTGTTAAACGCGCAATGCCAAGGGTGTTGCAATATTTTTTGAGCCATCTTCTGAGGAAAAGGTCACCACCATTGGATGAAAACTAGTCAACACATCCCAGAAAACCACTTTCCAAGCCTTGGTTTGCAAAACTAGAAGGTGAAAAAGGAAAAAAAGCATCCAAAAATCATGTTTCTACCTCATTTTAGGCCTTGGCGCTGCGCATTGAGTAGTCTTAGGAGGATTGAGTTTTGACAAGGCAAATGAGTTTCATTTTAAAAAATAAAGGCATATTTAGAAACTAGACTTGAAGGGCTTTCCAACAAGCTATATTGGAGCCAATTTGGACACTTGCAACCTATTCAAAAACAACCTGCAAGATGGAGGGCACATTTACCAAAGGGAGGGTGCGTTTACCAAAGAGAGGGCGCGTTTGACAGTTTGCTGATATTTTTCAAGTTTCACTGCAAATTTGACTTTTATATTGAAAATAATAATTTCACTTATGTAATTGAGCATGGTAAATGTAAATATGATATGGATAATTTACCTAGGGGTAGATTCATGATGTAAATGTAATAATCAAAGTCAAATGAATCAGTTTCAATGTAATTAGGAAGGAGTCACTTGAAGCTCCCTACACTCCAGCTTTCAGTTCACAATTTTGTGGATTTCATCCCCAACTCAGGAATTTGACCCCTAAGGATGAGAGAATGTAGTTTTGATGTCTATATCTTGCCTGTATTCACTCTTAGCAAGGGTTGGAATCAGTTGGATGCTATTGTATTGATCAAGTGTAATCAGTTTGGCCTGAAACTAATGAAGAATCACAACTATTTCCTTGGGATTCATGTGGTATGAATTTTGGGCATTGTTTTTTCTTTGTGATAATTTGTATGAATGTTTTTTAAGCTCATAAGCATTTCATGTCTTTTAGAAATTTCAAGTTGATAGGCATAATACATGTTCTTCATGCTTTGTTTTTGGAAATTTGTAATAATTTGTTCATTTTCTTCAGTTTAGGGAGAATACATCTTCTATGCTTTTACTAACTCCTCATCAGTCTTAAACCATCTCACCAAATCACCTTTAAGTGCTAAGCCTTCTACCTACCTTGCCCCATCGAATGGACTGCAATTATATCTCATTTTCTCTAACCTAGTTCCCTTGACCTAATCCTCATCCAACACCCCAACCCAATCAAAATAAAATAAAAACCTTCTGCATTTCATAGCTAGCCTAAAACCTTTTCATCTAGCCTTCTTGGCTGTGATTATTGTAGAGAGACCTCTCTGACTTGGTACAACTAGATACCAAGTTAAAAGGTTGGTCTGTGGTTACCTCTATTGGGATTCCTTCTTCAACCTTAGGGATCTAGCAGAGTGATAACACAAGGGTCAAAAGAATGATATATGCTTGAAGCGTGTTTTGAATAATAGAGCACCAGATTTTAATTATGATGATTTAAATCTATCCTTCTCTCCATTTATCTCAGATATGAATTTACTCTTATTACATGAATTTAGGAAACTGCCTAACAGAGTGAGAATAGCTGGAATGACAAAGAAAGGAAAGGAAATTTCCCAAAAATCCACTGTAGAAGACTCAGATGTGCCTCCATTGTTCTCAGATACAACCTGCAACAAGGATTGTGGCTGTTCTTCATGGGAAGAAATGTACCACCTTTTTGAGGAAGAACATCCAAGAGAATTAGTCAAAATAGCAACAGTAGATGCGACAGTTTCCTCAAACCCGTCCTACTTCGACGTTGCATGTTCATTCCTTCACAAAATAACAAAGAGACCAAATATTTTACCATACATAGATATGATGAAATGGGTTATTTATAACCTTAATATAGCAGATAGATCATTCAAGAATTCTAAGATAGAGAGTATTGGTTTGTTCACTGCAGAATATTTAAGGATAATGTATCACTTACCCATACCACAAAAGAATTATGATAAATATTTTGTCCAAATCTTTATGAAGAAGAATACAAACCTCATGAAAGTCATTAAGGGATGGAAAGAAGATCAAGGAAAGCTGAAGCGAGATACGTACCCAATCGAACAACTACCTTTCCCTTACTGTTATGCCGCTGGAATGCTATGTAGGCTATTTTCAAAACAAGATACCACTAGGTTTTCCATAGACTGGGTCCCCTTAATTAACACAATCATTAATTCCTCTATTATGAATTGGGCGAGTATTATGTCTAATAATTTGGCCAGAACCATCATGGATTACAGAAGCAAAAGAAGTGTTTCTGCTAGAGTTATACCTCCCTTTTACATGAGTGCTTACAATATGGATGCAATTTGCTTTTATTCAAGATTTCCTGTCATGGGATGGAAATGGACAACCCAATACCCTAATCCAATCCATATTTACCATAGATCCCTTTGGGAATCCGATTTTCATTCACATTTCTATAAAATTTTCAATGGAGTAATTTTACCAATTCATCGGATTATTTTTAATGAAAAAGCCCCTAGGATTTCTAAGGAGGCTAGCACAAAAATTTTATTATATCAGAGTCTTTGGGAGTTATTCTTCTCCCCATTTTTTTCCCTATTATGTTCCTGATAAGCTCCTAGCTAGGAAAATTTCCTACCAACTCCTAGTAAGTGGCGTTTCCAAACAACTCAAAGATGCCAAGAAGGCCATTTGGTCTAATTTTCCTTTACAGTGTAGCACTTTTTCTATTTTCGACATTGGTCACACATTCAAATAAATTTCAAATGTCACTTCATTAAATTTGGCTCTAATGCCAAATAGGCCATTTGATCCTAATAATATGGTTAAGAATTTCACCACTGAGATTAAATTGAAACCTTTCTTAAATGAGAAAGATATGTTTGTTGATTTCTTTGAATGTGTGGATAAGTTCACAGATGTATTGAAAAATGAATCTAGTCAGCTTAGTAAAAAATATTTTGACGCTTTCCAGGTATATAGAAGTAAAAGGATAGAAACAATTCCTTTGGACTTATTATTTATTGAAGATGTCAACAGGCCTACTCCCAGTATTATTCTGGATAATGAGGCTAAGGATATGTCTAAAGATGAATCTCAAGAAAAATTAGATCATGAATCAGAACAATCACCACATCACTCTCAGAACTCAGATGACTCTGACAATGAATCTGAAAGCATGAATGAGAATTCCTGAGAAAACAATCGAGAAGGTGATTAAAGGTATTGAGATGCAATAAATGGAGCTGAATCATCTTATCAAGAAGTTCAGCATATCCAGAATACACCCGAGCATACAAAGAAGCCTAAATTAAAATATTTGAAGAAAGAATGGGAGAAATTTTCCAAGGCACTGGAAACAACACCACCACCAAATCCTAATGCTTATCAATCAACAAGTTTCCAAACTCCAGAGCAGTCCCAGAATTTCGTGTAAACTGTAATTCCATTACAATAGGTACCAGAAGATCATGATCATGAGATCATCTCGGCACACCTTACGGAACAAATTGTTTTAAATATTTAAGAAATTCCTCCACTTGATGTCTTCTACAACACGAATCATAAGGCTGTAGTTAAAAGAAGAAAAATAAGGAGAATTAATGAGTCAATTTCAAATCTTATGGATGAATATGTAGATGTTCTATGGAAGGATCCTCTGGCTGATCTTATAGAACATTTAACTAAGCTATCATAGTTCGCAGGGGCATATGCTACTGCTACCATTGAAAAAGCTATAGAAGTTAAAATGCTACTTAAGCAAAAAGAAGACAGTGCAAGAACTGGAGAAATTGCTAGAACATGAAACGTTTAATTCCAGTAAACAGATTGAAATGAAGACGTCTCAATTTCAAAAAGACTTTGATAGATTGAATTTGCAGCATCAGGTGCAGATTACAGAGAAAGAAACACAGCTTAAACCGTCAATGGAAAAATTGAAAAGTCAACCTCAAGTAGAGAAATTCATAAAATAAGCATTGGAAATAAATGCAAAGATAAGGTAGTAGCAAGAAACCTTTTGTCAACAAGTTTCAATCACCAGTTCTTATTGTGATACAAGTAAAATTCTGATCCAACAAGGAATAGAAGGCTTGAATGCGAAAGTGTTGAAAAGAAGATTAATGAGTTCATTCAATGGAAAGGGTGTGATGCAGGAAATAAAGTTGACTTGCCTAAGATAGATAAATTTCGTAAAGAGATTTTATTTAAGGATTGTTAAATACAACCGAGACAAGTAGAAAAAGAAATGAAAAATGTATCAAGGTTGACAAATGAAATTATTGAATCTGTTAATGAACATCTTATAAAATTTGAAATGATTAAAGAATACACATCTGAAGCGCTGCCAGAACGCAAACCATTAGAAGCACTATGGAAGGAAAGTACATAGTTGCAGGTGGAAATTATTAAAAAGATAAATAAGTTTGATCAAGAAAATTACTGGAATTTTATGATCAAACCTTATCATCAGTGCCTAACTCTACAATCATTAACTGATTCTTCAAAGAAATCGTAGCCAACACTTTCGAATGCAGTATTTAAAGACCAGATCATATCAGGGATTACACAGCCAGCTCAGCTAAATCCAATGGTGGATATTTGCTAGCTTCGAGATCAAATGTGCAAAGAGGATCAACCCACATAGTCATGTTGTTATTTTTTTTCCTAGATTGTAGTTTAATTTTACTCCTTACGAGGATGGTTGTGTGAAACCTTCTCCATTTTTAATGTAATAATATATTTTAAACATATTGTAGTTTAGTCTTTAAACCCTTCTCATGCATTTAGAGAAGGGTCTAGAAATTTGTCAAAACATTTGCAAAGAATGCATTTCTTTAAGTTTGTGAATGCCTTGATGAATTAATGGAATGAAATCTGTTATATTTTTATATTTGAAGCTATTTAACTGAAGTTGCACTATTGTACTCTTTAAATTTCTTGAAAGTGAAGAGGAGCAGAAAACTACTGTTAGTTTAAATGAGTATAACCTCGTATATATGGTACTTCTACACATTATAATAATTTTTTCTTTTTAGATTGACAATTATCTTTTATCTGCATGATATATTTGAATTGTCATCATAAGTGAATGTTAAATGCACTTCTGTACTGATATTTGTTTATGATTTCTTATCTAATATATAATAAAACATATAAATGCAATATACATTTCACAATTCTTTTAATTAAACAATTTTTTTAAAAGAATTATCTTTACATAATTTTCATCCCTTTGAAATTTTAAATAATATTCATTACTAATAGTTGGAAGATATCCTTTTAGATCTCATAAAGGAATGAAAACTCCGGGTATATAGTAGAATAGATAGCTTAGATAAATGCACATGATAGATTAAATCATTTCTCATTTGCATGTTATATAAACAAAACACACCCAACATCATCCTTATTGGGAAACCGGTCCCTTTATCCCCAGTCGAAGCCACCATACCTAAGAGAAAAGGACTTGCACTAAGGTCTGAACTAGGTGGTTTTCCCCCACGTTGTTACAACGAAATTCTGAGGCTTCAAAAGAACCTTGAGAAATTTTGAATTGAACATTCTTGTTGCTCCTTTGGATTTATTTTCTAATTTGCTAACTCTCAATGAAGGTGATCTGAATGGTGAAAATGACTCTTATATGCCTTATGATGGTGAAACAAAAGAAACCTAGACCATGACCTAGATGAGGGTATGTTGACTGATTTATGACCTTAGGTGATGATGAATGACATGACCTTGAATTTGATAATGACCATGAATGAGTGAAGGGAGCAACATCAAACCTAGACAACATTTCAATGAAAAAAAAATTATTTGAGAATTTGTTTGAAAACATGAAATTTTGACCAAGGACCACTACCAAATAAACCTGAAAGAGAATATTTGATCACTGAACATTTAGAAACTAACACCTCTCTTACATGGTGTGTGATCCAATTTTTTCATAAACAACCTTAGAAGAAGTTAAATTTTTGGAACTTTCATAATGTCTTCAGCTGGAAAATCTTTATTTTTACGTTTTGCTAGACAACCTTAGGTGTCTTTTATAGTGTACGATTTTCTAGTGTTAATAACTTCTATTATAACTATTGTTTCTATTTCTTAAATAATGGGTTGAAGTTTACATCAAATGAATGTAAATGCTATGTTCCTTAATGTGTTATTGAGGAGGAAGATTACATAGAGTAACCTCAAGGCTTTGAGGTTCATGGGTAGGAGTCCCATGTATACAAATTGAAGAAGGATTTGTATAGACTCAAGCAGGAACTCATGGCATGGTATTCTAGGATTGATGGATACCTGATGAGTTTACACTTCATCAAGAGTGATGTGGATCCTAACCTTTACTTCATCGTTTTTGATGGTGATCCTTTGATCTTGTTGTTGTATGTTGATGATTTTTTCCTTACTGGGGCAAAGAGGCTCACTGTCATCTGCAAGAGGAAGTTGGCCTTAGAGTTCGAGATGAAGATTCTTGGATTGATTAATTATTTATTTGGATTGTAGGTGTGGCAGAGACTCGGTTATATCTTCCTTAGGCAGGGGAAGTACACAGTTGAGATCTTGAGGAGATTCTGTATGATTGACTACAAGTCCATAGATACTCCCGTGGTGACAAATCTGAAGAAGCTGAGTAATTATACTTTAGATTTAGATTTGATGGATCCCACAATATATAGGTAGTTAATTGAATACTTAATGTAACTGGTGAATACCATGAAGATATTTTATTTGTAGTGAACACCTTGATCCAATATATGGTAGAGCTAAGGAAATTACATTCGGTTACAATGAAGCATGTGTTGAGGTACCTACGTGGTACAGTTGGATATGGCCCGAGACATGCCTCGGGTGGTGAAGCATGATGAGGTGGGAAGATATTTTTGATTTCTTTGAGAATAGAGAGTGGTTGAAATTTTTAGGATATTCTCAGTCAAAAAATAATCATTTGGAAGGAATTAGGAAAACATAATTGCACCAGGTAGTTGCTAGGGATAAAATATTTCCTTATTCTGATATTTTTTCTTGGATTTTGGCACATGTGTATATGCCAACACACACTGTGTCATATCATAACAAGAATGTTATAGCCTATTGTAAAACATAATTCATTTCATACATTTATAATCTCAATCCTCCTAAATCCTTCTCTCCATTGAATTCCTTAGTAATTTCCAAAACATTGTTTTCAAACCATGTGGGGAGAATTATGACAAAGTGATTGAGGATTGGTTACAATAAGAGGAAGAAGAGTTTAAACTCAAATCTTCTAAAGAATATATTATTTTTATTTTTAATAAACCCTTCAAATTCATCATCAAATCGTTATCATGTTTGTATGGAGAAAAGGATCCTTAACGTTGCAAAATGCAGTGGATTCCCATAATCCACAGTATCTGACATGACTCAAAGTGTATTAATTGGGATGTTATCCTGTATTAAAACACCAGCAAGACTTTGAAATTATCATTGTTACCCCCTCCCAGCTACAAACAAATATTTTGTATGTCTTCTTTCCTTATGGATATTGTTATTTCTTCAGTTCTGTTTCCCCTCATGAAATGGAATTATCTGGCTAATCAACAACTTCCCATTCCGAATGATGCCCCAATCCTATGGGAAAGTAACTTCAAATTCCATCTATATGTTGGAAATACTGAGAGGGGGGGGGGGTGAATCAATATATCTTATCAATTATCACTTTTAAATATTTTCATAGCATTAGTTAATATTTAATTATTATTGATGTTTATCCAGTAACAACAGTAAATAATAGAACACAATAGGCACACAAATTTTAGGTGGAAAACCCCCTCCAGGTCAAAAACCACCGAACTCTTTTCTAATAAATTATTTAATCTTCATCCCCAACTGAAATGAAAGGTACAACTTCCAAAAATTATAGAAAATCATTCTTCTCCATATCCCATTGGAAGGATGCCCCAATGCCCTGGTTTCTTCAGTAGTCAACTGAATGGATGCCCCGACATCCTAGACCAACCTGCCACCCTGAAGTGTTCACAGGCTCCAACTTGTAGGCAACTTCATGCACCAACCTAGCACCTCCATGCCACCCTAAAATGATCAGAAATAAGACAAGGGTGTGGAAACCCATATGAGGGACAATGATCCATGATATAATATGATTCAAAATGATTTTCTTGAACTAGACCAATCACCCAATCACACTATGACTTGCAAACCAACCATAACATTATCCAACAATGACATCTATACCTACCAACAATGCCTCTCAAACTCTAGGAAAATTGAATCTTTTACAATTTTACAATGATTAATTTTACAATACTGACTTTTGACACGATCTAATACTTGACTTGACACTTCTTCTTTGAACACTAGCAGCTGTTGAGGTATTGTTGTGCTTGCTTCAAGTAATGGTACTTTGGCGTTGCACTGTCCTTTTAGTATGTGTTTAAGTTGTCCTATTGTGTCCTCCTTCCTACACATGCATTAATGAACAAGACCCAAACCAATATACAAAAAAAATACTTACACTATCCTGCAAACCATATGTCAGATAAATATTCAAAATTCAAATGTAAATACGTTCAACATTTATGAACAAAACCCAAACAAACATACATACAAAATACTTACACTGTCCTACAAAGACACATGTCAGAGATGATAATAAAATTAAAATTCAAACACTAATCATACATACCTTGTTTTAGTATACTTACCCTTGACTGTTGATGTGTTGTCCTTACTGCAGTGATCCTTGAATGCATAAGTCTTTTTCTTGCCTTCTAGAAGTTTGATATTGAATATGTTGTATCTATGTAATTTTGGATCTCCAAGGTATGAAATTTTTCCCTATGGTAGCCCTCTGAGTCCTCTTTCTAACCCCACAGGTCTTATCAATATTTGATTCTTCAAGAAATAGTTATGCCCAATCTCCTATGATGACCTGATTATAGACTGGTTCAGTAGAGCGAGCTTGTACGAAGTGCCATGTGTCACTGTTTCAACCTTTGGTCATGAAAACGATATACAAAAAACTATAGTCTATCGTATTTCTATCATGTCTTATGAAATTTGAATCCAATTCTTAGAGAGAAAGTTATGACGATTTTTCCAAGATCACCTGTTTGACATGAAATTCGAGAGCCTCCAAAAACCATAACTTCCTCAGATCATATCTCTGAAAATATAACAAACCAATATCTGAAATATAGTCAAGTGCTTCATCAGGATTTTGGCTCAATTGGGTTTTTTTTTTCAGCATATGACACTTCACAGAAACAAAGTTATAGCGATAATTCCATGAGGGCCTTTTTTGAGTATCGAAATCCTTACATGAGGAGGATATGAGGGTCACAATTTATATAAATTCTTAGGTTGAGAGGCTATTCAAAAAGTCAAAATTGGTGGTATTTTAGGAGCTTAAAAAAGTATTAATTATTTACTATTCAATGACCACAACCAATGATTAGTGTCATGCCACAACCCCATGGGGTTTTAGCCCACTAACTGGGGCTACCAACTTCGAACACGAATATCTCTCAAACTGTGAATAATTACGTGGCATGCCATATATCAACGGAAACATCTCAACAAGTAGAAACCATCCAAAATATCGTTGACTCAGAATAGAGTAAGTTGTCAAGTCAAAATTCCCATGCAAGATCGGGGTAGCCCCTGGTGCTGCTTAAGTTGACATCAATGAAAACCACTAATCAACAATATCATCCTTTGGCATCAATGGAAACACAAGTACTCCCCCTGTAATCATGATACCTATTCCTACAACATTCTCTCCCCATTTTTCATCAATGGAAAAGGGTAACTCACTGTGACAAATGTCATACTGCGGACCTGTACACCCTCAAATCCCCCTTTTTTTTCTCTTAGTTAGATAAGAGAAAGAGTCTAATGAGAACTTGGGAGAATCCCAAGCTTTAAACGAAGGTAATCAAATGATTCATGAGGTAATGGTTTGGTAAATATGTTGGTAATTTGTTACTGAAATGCTTCAAGCATGATATTATTTTCTTTGACCTACTCTCTAACGAAATGATATTTGATCGGGATGTGCTTTGTTTGGAATGCATCACAAGATTCTTGGAGATACTGATGGCACTGGTGTTATCAAAAAATATGGGAATAGGCTTATCAAACTTGAATTGAAGATCTTGCAAAGTTTGCTTCATCTAGAGAACTTGAGTACAACAAGTTGTTGCCGTGATATACTCTGACTCGGTTGTGGATAACGAGATTGAAAACTACTTTTCACTTAACCATGAAACTAGGCAACCACCTAGATAGAATGTTGCTCCACTAGTACTCTTTTTATCATCAACACTTCCTGCCAAATATGCATCTGTATAAGCTTGGATAACTAGATTATTTCCTTTGGGATACCATAAACCATATTCTATTGTGCCCTTAAGATATTAGAGAATTATTTTGACAGCAATAAGATGAGATTATTTTTGTGCTACTTGGAATCTTGCTACTTGTCCAGTGGCCTGCATTCCGTCTGGCCGAGAAGATGTCACATATAGAAGAATTCCAATCATATATATATACAACCTCTGGTCCACATCCTTTGAAAAATCATCTAAACTTAACTTGCAACCTGTTAACATTGGGCTAAGGACGGAATTGCAATCTTCCATCTTGAATTTCTTGATAATTTCCTTGATGTGCTTGGTTTGATATATAAATATTCCTTTATCCTACTGAGATATCTGAAGCCCTAAAAAGTATGACAACTCGCCAAGTAGAGACATTTCAAACTCACTTTGCATCTTTGTGGAATTTTATTTTTTACTTAATCTGTCATCATTGCTTCCAAAATTTATATGGTATACATATACCTTGATAATTGTTAGGTTATATTGTTCCATTTTCACAAAGAGATTGTTGTCGACGCTTATTTTCTTGAATCCTTGTTGATGTAGATATCCATGAATATGAGCATACCAAGCTCTAGGAGCTTGCTTGAGACCATATAGTTCCTTCTTTAATCTGTAGACATAGTCTTCCTTTTCAGAGAGCAGAAAACCTTTGGGTTGTTCAATGTAAACTTCTTCTTTCAATTCACCATTTAGAAAGGCTGACTTAACATCCATTTAGTAGACCTTGATTTTTCTCGAGCATGCCTAAGCGAGAAACATTCTGATAGCTTCCATTCTGGCAACGAGAGCAAATTTTTCTTCAAAATAAATTCCTTCAACTTGTGCATATCCATTGCAAACTAATCTTGCCTTATTCCTGGTAACCTGTCCATCCTCATTCAATTTGTTTCTGAAGACCCATTTAGTTCCAATAACATTTTTATCCTTTGGTCATGGAACCAATTCCCAAGTATCGTTCTTCAAAATTTTATCTAGTTCTTCATTCATAGCTGCTACCCAGTGTTCATCTTGACTAGCTTCCTCAAAATTGCTAGGCTCAATAGTTGCTAAAAAAGAAAGGTGGGCTTGTTGTGATGAACAAAGCTGTCGACTCTTCTAGTTCCAATTCCTTCATTTATGTTTCCAATGATTTGATTTGACGAATGATTCTTTTGACACCATTCTTTTAAAGCTTTTGGAGAATTTTCTTGTACATCCTGCTGATAATTTCTGTCATATCCCTCAAATTTGCTTGAAGGGACAATCTCATCGTCATCCTTTGTGACACAATAATCATCAAAAGTAACATTTATGCTTTACACTATTTGTTTTCTCCTCAGATTATAGTATCTATAAGCCTTCCTTTTGTGTGAATAACCAACAGAAATACCTTCATCGACATGGGAATCGAACTTGCTCAATTTTTTATCCTCTCTTTTGATGTAGCATTTGCTTCCAAATATTTTGAAGTATTTGACGTTAGCCGATCTTCCTTTCCATAATTCGTATGGAGTCATGTTACAATTGTTCCTTAGTAAACCTTTGTTTACAATGAATACAACTGTATCGATTGCTTGAACCCATAATTTATCATCTAATTTTGAGTTATTTAACATTGTTCTAGCCATTTCCTGTACGGCTCTATTTTTTCTTTTAGCAACTCCATTTTGCTGCAGTGTTCTGACGGTTGAGAATTGCCTTTTTATTCGATTTTCGTCACAGTACTGCTGAAATACCTTGGAAGTGAATTCTCTGCCATTATCTGACCTCAGACATTTAATATTCAAATCAGTTTCATTTTTGACCAATTCCTTGTAGATTCTAAAACATCCGAATGCCTCGGTCTTTTTCTTTAAGAAGCTGACGAATGTTATTCTAGTGTAATCATCTACCATTAGCATAAAATATAATTCTCCATCTAAACCTTTTGTTCTCATAGGACCACATAGATCAATATGTACTAATTCTAATGGATGTGATGCAAAGTGTTCTTTTGTCTTGAACTCAACTTTTGTCTGCTTTCTGTGTAGATAAGATTCACATATCGTATTGGTGGGTTTTGAAATTTTAGGCATTTCTCTTACTGTTTCCTTCCTGCCGATCCTGACCAAATTGTTGAAATTTATATGCCCCATTTGTTTGTGCCATAGCCAAATTTCGTCTTCTTTTGCCAAAAATCACCCTTTAGGTGTCTCATCCAAAATATATGGCATTTGGAGCTTTTCTTGTTGTAGCCACAATTTTACCGAACTTTACTTTGCTGATTTCACATTTCTTAGAGTTAAATGAGTCCTTGATCACACATTTTTCCAACACTGAGCAGATTGTGATTCATATTTTCAACCAACAACACATCTTTCACTAATACATTATTTCTTCCAAGTGTGACTGTACCTACTCTTATGACGTTTGAAGACCCGTCATTTCCAAAAGACACTACTCCATCATTATTTTCCTTCAAGGATATGATCTTATTCCTATAATCACCAATCATATGAGTTGAGCAACCACTATCAACATACCAAAATTTTCTGTTTCTTTGAGCCTTTTGAGCCTTGAGAGAGATAACACATTTTTCAGTCTTCTTTTTCCATATTTGCTCATTCTGATTTTATGAAATTTCCTTTGAAGAACTTCCAAGTCTGTAACCTGTATCTGGTGTCCAAAATTGTTACATTTGTAACATTCAACATCATCTCTGATCAAATCTATTAATATTC
The DNA here is from genome assembly GCA_034641835.2 of Pinus albicaulis. Lineage (NCBI taxonomy): Eukaryota > Viridiplantae > Streptophyta > Pinopsida > Pinales > Pinaceae > Pinus > Pinus albicaulis. The sequence continues at coordinate 3,726,580 of CM076583.1, read as the reverse complement.
TACTGAGTTCCAGAATATCCATTTATGAAAGATCTCCCGAAACTTTATTTATTCCAAACATACATGCGACATTCTATAGCTCTATGTCCAAACCTTCCACATGAATAACAATGACCATAGAAGACAGGTTGATACCCGAGAGGAAATCTTCTTAGAGGAATTGCCTTCCATGGTTCTTCCTGCGAGTCTTGATATCTTGAGTTGGCTGGAAGGTATACCTGCTTGTTAGATTTTGCATATCCATCTTCTTTTGTTATCATAGAAGGACTTGGCTCCTTTTCAATTTTTTCTTTGTAACCAAGACCAGTCTTGTCACTCTTTGATCGTTGATTGTTGATGATTTATTCCAATGCCTTGGAGCTATTGGTGTAGTTTTGAAGAGTCTTTCCATTTTTTACTTTCATTCAAAGAGAAACTATTTAAGTTTCCAATGCTTTTCTTTCCTTGTTTCTTTCCTTTAATTATTCCCTGTACGATTCTTCAACTCATTTGTATTCTTCAACCTTGATTTTAAGATTTAGGACCTGTTCCCTTTCTATCTTTAATTAGTCTTCAAGAGTGTTGACATGATTCTTCTCAAGCTTGAGCTCTTTGATAATCTAGATCACTTCATTTTGAAATTAAACCTCAGTCATGTCTCTTCTTCTTTGTCTCCTTCTTCATCAGATGTTTCTTTCTTATTATGCTTGGCCATAAACAATAATCTTCCGTTGATTTCTTCTTTGTTATCACTGTTTTGATCAGATGAGGAGCTATCCTATTTGGAGAAGAAACTCTTCTTAAACCATATATTCTTGCCTTTCTTTTTGAACTTCCTCAGGCCTTTCTTTCCTTTCGTAACAACCTCATTTTTGTGAGGACACTTGGCTACAAAATACCCAACCTCATCAAAATCAAAACATATCAATGGAATTTTACCTTTCAATTTCCCCATACCTATTCTCATTTTTCGCGTGAAGTAGGAAGATTATTTATCTGGAAATTTTTCTTCATCTTCTTCCTTTTCTTCTTCCTTACGATTATAAGTTTTCGCTTTCGGAGTATGCTTGTCCTTACTAGTTTTCTTGGATGCGGTGAATGCTATTTCTAGGTGATATGTGTCATTCACTTCTTCAATCTTCATTTCATATGCCGTAAGCACTCCATGCAATTCATATTTTATAATATTGGATAGATTCAAACTATATTACAAGACAAATACCTTTGGGTTGAATCTTGCCAGCAAGGATCTAAGGATATTTCAGACAACAATTTTCGTCTCAACAGGTTCTCCCAAACCTTCCAATGCATTTGTTATTTCATCAACACATTGTAAGTATGCATCAATATTTTAATCTTCCTTCATTTTGAGTTGCTCAAATTTTTCTTTGTAAATTTGAAGCTTTTCCTCTTTCATGTTTGAGTCACCTGCATATATATTCTCAAGCTTGCCCCATACTTATTTAACAGTTTTGCAACTCAGTACCTTAAGGTAGATATATTCGATAAGCACACTGATAATGAGAACTTTAGTGATTGTATCGTATACCATGTTTTTATTTCCTTGTTCATCATGGGTCACTGTAAAGCCTTTTTCAATGATTATCTCCATGACCTCCTTCTAGCTGTTAGACTACTATTGAAGGAACCAAGCTTCGATACCAATTGTTGGAAATACTGAGAGGGGGGGTGAATCAATATTTCTTATCAATTAACACTTTTAAATATTTTTAGAGCATTATTTAATCTTCAACTATTCTTGATGCTTATCCAATAACAAAAATAAACAATAGAACACAATAGGCACACAAATTTTAGCTGGAAAACCCCCTCTGGGTGAAAAACCACTGAACAATTTTCTAATAATTTTTTTAATCTTAAGCCCCAACTGTAATGAAAGGTACAAATTCCTAGAATTATAGAAAATCATTCTTCTCCATCTCCCACTGGAAGGATGCCCCAACACCTTGGTTTCTTCAATAGTCAACTGAATGGATGCCCCGATATCCTAGACCAACCTGCCACCCTGAAGTGTTCACATGCTCCAACTTGTAGGTGACTTCATGCACCAACCTAGCACCTCCCTGCCACCCTAAAATGATCAGAAATAAGACAAGAGTGCAGACTCCCATACCAGGGACAATGATCCACGATACAATATGATTCACAATGATTTTCTTGAACTAGACCAATCACCTAATCACACTATGACTTGCTACCCAATCATAACATTATCCAACAATCACACTTATACCTCCTAACAATGCCTCTCCAACTCTAGGCAAATTGACTATTTTACAATAATTAATCTTTTACAATTTACAATGATGATTTTTACAATACTGAATTTTGACACGACCTGATACTTGACTTGACACTTATTCTTTGAACACTAGCAGCCGTTGAGGTATTGTTGTGCTTGCTTCAAGTAATGGTACTTTGGCTTTGCATTGTCCTTCTAGTATGTGTCTAATTTGTCCTATTGTGTCCTCCTTCATGCACATGAATTAGTGAATAAGACCAAACCAATATACAAACAAAATACTTACATTGTCCTCCAAACCATATGTCAGAGAAATATTCAAAATTCAAATGTAAATACGTTCAAAATTTATGAACAAAACCCAATCAAACATACATACGAAATACTTACATTGTCCTAAAAAACGCATGCCAGAGATGATATTCAAATTAAAATTCAAACACTAATCATACATACCTTTTCGTAGCAAACTTACCCTTGACTGTTGATGTGTTGTCCTTATTGCAGTGATCCTTGAATGCATACATTTTCTTTCCTTCTAGAAACTCGATATTGAATCTGTTGTATTTATGTAATTTTGGATCTCCAAGATATGAAACTTCACCCTATGGTATCCCTCTGAGTCCTCTTTCCAACCCCATAGGTCTAATCAATATTGGATTATTCAAGAAATAGTCATTCCCAATCTCCTATGATGACCTGATTATAGACTCGTTCAGTAGAGAGAACTTGTACAAAGTTCCACATGTCATTGTTTCAACCTTTGGTCTTGAAAACGATATCCAACAAACTAAAGTTTGTCCTCTTTCTATCACCTTTTACGAAATTTGAATCCAATGATTATAGATAAAGTTATGAAGATTCTTCCAAGGTCACATGTTTGACATGAAATTTAGGAGCCTACAAAAACCCTAACTTCCTCAGATCATATCTCCGAAAATATAACAAACCAATATATGAAATTTAGTCAAGCACTTCATTAAGATTTCGTCTCAAATGGGTTTTTGGTTCAGCATCTAAAGCTTCATAGAAAAAAAAATTATTGCATTAATGCCACGATGACCTGTTTTGAGTAGTGAAATCCTTACATAAGGAGGATATGAGGGTCACGATTTATATAAATGCTTAGGTTGAGAGGGTATTCAACAAGTATATGTTGGAGGGCTTTTAGGAGCTTAAAAAATGATTAATTATTGACTATTAAATGACCACAACCAATGAATAGTGTCATGCCACAACCCTATGGGGTTTTATTCCACTAACTGGGGTTACTAACTTCAAATGTGAATATCTCTCAAACCGTGAATAATTACGTGGCATGCCATATATCAAAAAAAACATCTCGACAAGTAGAAACCAACCAAAATATCCTTGACAAGGAATAGAGTAATTTGTCAAGTAAAAATTCCCATGCAAGAGAGGGGTAGCCCCTGGTGCTTCTTGGGTTGACATCAAAGACAACCTCTGATCAACACTATATGAAAATTTTCATTATGTCATGATTCCTCTCCATGGAATTATTTTTGGTAAAGCCCCTCCTAGGGTTAGTGAAAGCCTCAAAGAAGGCTTAGAATCAATAGGGAAGTAGTTTGTAGAAGAATTATTTAATTACATAGGAGTCTATGAAAGTGAGGTTGGTCCTCACCTTTTACCCATATAATTCCTGAAAGAATTTCTTTAATGGAAGTCGCAAACCAGACTTCTTTATATGGCTAGGCTCGAAAAATGAGCAAATTGCAAAAGAAATTTTGGCCAGTTTTTTTTTGAGAAATGAATATTAGAGATCGGGAACATGCATTCAAATAAGAAGAAGAACTCAAATATGTTTAGATTTATTATTTACCTCATAATGAATATGGCCCCAATGGAATTATCGCTATGTTAAAATCTTCACATCAAGATCCTCCTTTTAATGAGGTTTTCATAGCCATTGATGATTTCTAGCAAGATTTTGATAGAGTAAAGTTGTTAGATGTCTAAGGAAGGGCCCAATTATAGGAATTAAGAGAAATTATTTTTGAAGGGTTCCTAAAGGAGAAGATTCTCCATGTCAATATCTCATTAGAACTTAAATATTTTGAGTTTTTTCAATTTAATTTCAAACATATTACTACAGATCCTCCCTCTACCTCTCAATAAGAGCAAGTAATTCAAATTTAAAAAACAACAAAGGTTTATTATATAGGTAAAGAAGAGATTACAAGAGAAGAAATAATTATAAAGGGAGATTACCATGTCAAAAAAGATGAATAAAAAAGTCAGTTTAAGAACAAAAGAAACTACAACCACAGAAGTTCCTGAGAAAAAGTAAGAAGAAATATAAACAATAAAGTCAACAGACAAGCTAATACTACATGATAACGTGATTATTTTTAATAATTCTCCTGAAGACACGGAGAAGAGGTAGTCATAGAACATAACAATTAAATAAATGGAAGTTGATGTAGAAAACGATAAGCAAACAATTGATGTAACTTTTTCTGGAAAAGATAAAGAGACACTGGAGCACTAGGAAAAGATTGATAATTCCTTAGTACTTCAAACATATCCTAATGCTTCAATGACACATATTTAAACTAATATTCCTTGGGATTATTTTCTGTTCAAACCTGTCTCTGAACTCAAAATAATATCTTATAATGTTCCTTCCTTAACAAAATATTACTTTAATTCCCAAACTAAGTCAATTGTTAGGATAAGTAAGAAAAGTGTAGGTTTTAACCCTGTACATAAATGATTTACAAATGAATTCTTAAAAAATAAAAAATAAACAATAGCCAGATCATAAAACACAAAATATTTATACACAAAGGTTTTTCCCCTGATCCGAATTCGGGACTACCAACTTGATTTTCATTATATTCCTTTTAGTGTTACAACACATATATATACATGCCAAAGAATTCATAAACCTCAATGAATTAACCATAGATTAGAACATAAAAATAGTTTCCTTGACTAGATCTACAAAATACCAGGGGCTGAAAACCATCATGCACCAAAATCATGTGCAAACCCATGCACAAAACCATAGGCGAGTCCGCCCACCTAAAATAGGGTTCCCAAAAATTCTTCCCAGGGCACTGCCCCAGACCCCGCGTAGGGGGCTACCCACCCCTGCGAAGCCCTAGACAAGGGGGAGGGGGAGCTGCCACCCCCTCTATGCCCCCCCCGTCACAACGAATATGATACACTATTGCTCCCCTATGACCCCCCCACATCTGCGACTATTCGTGGAAAGAATATAACACACACCCAAAATTCTCCCACTTGTTGTTTTCTTTTAGCAGGGGTCCACATGATAGCTTAGTAATTAGTTCAACCTTGCAACACCCATTGTTTCACTACACCAAGAGAACTGCTAAGTGCTCATAGACTTCCTTAATGCATCTGCAACATTCTTCAAAGTGTCCACCTTTACCAACAATACCCTTTTATCCTCAACCATATCTCTCACAAAGTCATATTTAACATCAATGTTCTTTGTCTTTGAATGATAAGCAGGGTCCTTATCCAACAAAATTTCACTTTGGCTATCACAGTCTATCCTTATAGCTCGCTGCACCAACTCCATACTTGAACACAATCTCTGAAACCAAACTACTTCCTTGCTTGCATGGGTAGTTTCCATTTATTCTGCCTCTGTAGTTGAAAGAGCCACTACAAACTATATTTTACTTATCCAACTGACTGCACCTCCAAATAGGCTAAACACATACCCACTTGTAGATCTTCTTTAGTCCAGATCTCTAGCCCAGTCTACAACAACAAAACCACGGATGTCTAAAACTCTCTCCAGTCCTGGTCTTCCTTGGTAACACAAACCATAATCACTAGTGCCACGCAAATATTTGAAAACCCACTTCACTGCTACCCAATGCTCGAACCTTCCCTGGTTTTGACATAAATCTGCTCAATACTCCCACGGCATGTGCAATGTCTGGCCTACTACATACCATTGGATACATCAGGTTACCCATTACACTTGCATATGGAACACGGGACATATCCTCCTCTTCTTCTTGTGTCTTGGGACACTGTTCAACACATAGATTTACACATACGGGAATAGAGGCCTTCACCAGTTTACTATCCTGCATATTGAACCTCTAGAATATTGTATCAACATACTTCCTCTAGTTTAACCAGAGCTTCCTCTTTGCCCGATCTCTCTTAATTTCCATGCCAAAAGTATATTTTGCAACACCAAGATCCTTCATGTAGAGTTTGGAGAACAATTGGGTCTTCAAATCCTGGATAATTTCTTTGTCATTTCAAACCAACAACATATCATCCACGTATAAGACCAAATAAATAACACAGTCACCAATTAATTTAAAATACACACAGTGATCCTCTTTTCTTCTGGTGAAGCCAAGTCCCTGTATATAGGTATCAAATTTCTGATACCACATCCTTGGTGACTATTTTAACCCATATAAAGACTTTTTTAACTTGCATACCAGTTCTTTCTTACCCTTCACTGCAAAGCCTTCATGTTTCTTCATCTATAACTCCTCTTCTAGATCCTCATGAAGAAATGTTGTCTTCACATCCATCTTTTCTACCTCAAAATCAAATGTAGCAACAACAGATAAAAGTAATCTAATAGAAGTAACCTCTGCTATAGGAGAAACAATATCACCAAAATAAATTCCCGACACTTGGGAATAACCTTTTTCTACCAATCAAGCTTTGTATTTCTCCACCTTTCCTTCTACATTAATCTTCTTCTTAAACACCCATTTGCTCCCGATGGGCTTCCTTCTAGCCAACAACTCCACCAGATCCCACGCCTCATTTTTGTGCTAGGATGCCATTTCATCAACCATGGCCTCCTTCCACATTTTTCCATCCTTTGAATCCACTACCTCCCTAACATTTCCGGGATAATCATCAGTGATAGTTAAAGAAAAATCTGAACATAAAGTAAATGGAATATACCTTTCTGGTTGCCTTCTTTCCCGAACTGATCTTCTTATAGTTGGAGTTTGTGTATCTTCCTCTTCTGAATATTGTTCTATCATAGAGTCTAATTCATCCTCCTTTAGGTCAAACTCTATCTTCTCATGTTCCTTTGGTAGGAATTCATGTCTAATGACATATTTCACCTTTCTAAACACCACATATCAGTTGTAAACAACTTTCCTTGTTTCTCGGTTCCAAATATTGTAACCTTTTAAACCATACTTATGCTTAATAAAGATGCACCTTTAAGATTTATTATTGAACTTGGTCATTTTCTCCTTTGGAACATGTACATATGCATCACATCCAAATACCCTCAAATGTGATAGAGAGGTTTTCTTACCATTCCATACCTGATGTGGAGTCTTATTCTCCAACATTGATGAAGGTGATCTTTCAACCATGTAACATGCAATCTCCACTACCTCTGCCCAAAATTCCTGTCCTAACTCGGTACCACTGAGCATGCTTCTTTCCTTTTCCATCAACGTTCTGTTCATTCTTTCCGCAACTCCATTTTTCTGAGGTGTGTATGGAGTAGTCTTCTGCCGTGCTATACCACACTTCTTAAATAAATCTTCAAATTCCTTCTTAAAGAACTCTCCACCAGTATCTTTCCTCAACACCTTTAACTTCTTCTCTGTCTGGTTTTTCGCTAGAGCCTTAAATTATTTAAATCTGTCAAAGACTTCAGATTTATTCCTCAAGAAATATATCCATGTATTCCTTGAGAAGTAATCTATGAATGAAACATAGTACATAGACTTTCCCAGTGATGGAACCGACACAGGTTGTAATATCCAAAAATGGAAATAGTAGCAATACAAGACATAATAATGTAAAACACAAAAACTATGAACATATCATAAGAGGAATCAATATGTAGCCATCATTTTATTCATATAAAAGAAATAATATACAAAAATATCTTGAGGTTCAAGCCACTCAAGCCATAAGAACAAGTCTCCCATGATCATATCAATAAACACATGAGTTGCTGCTACTGTATAGAATGCCAGAATGCTGTGACAACACTGTCTATATCAATGTAGTTGCTGCTGCAATCATACATAAATGTAATATGGATGATAGATACAAAAGAAATGCCCAGAAAAGAAGATATGGGCTTTAATACATGATTTCTAGCCAACCCAGAAAAGATTGCTAGAAATACCAACAAAAATATACAATGTGACAATAACCCTAGGGTTGATATGTCACTAAAAATTGGAACTGGATAGAATGAGGCTATGACAGATCTCAAATGATAATGTCCTCCTCCAATGGTATTTCTCAATAGAAGGCTGATCCCTCTATTTAGAAATAAGCCATCATGATGAGCTTAATGAACCCTATGAGAAACTGCCACTAAAAATAACGCAGATCTGGACTGAAACTGCATTGTGAGGGATGGTAGATAGTTGGGTTGATGCCAAAAATATATAAATATTCCCATGAGCCCTCCTTCCTAATCCTCCAATGGATAGGCTACCTCTCCACTGAAAAACAAGCCCAGATGTGATCCTCCTTTGTTGCACCCTGCAACACAACCCAACTCTAAACAGAAACTGTGTTGTAGCTGAAGGAGGTAGCTTGGCTAGAATTTTGGAATGATGAAATGCAGCCCAATGAACCTCTCCTTCCTTGAGGATGAGTTAGGGATTCCTGATCAGGAACACCCTTGTGCTAAATAGCACAGCAAACCCCGCTAAACAGCTAAAAGATGCAAAGTCTAAACAGAACAATATTAAAATGATAATCCAAACATCCATAAAAATGGCTGCCATCCCTCCATATATAGTGTGTGAGCCTTCTCACATTGGGTCCCATCCATAAATTCCACCAAGCTCATGCAAGTTGTCCTCCACTAAAACTGCGTTGTCTTATTATAAATGCCACTCCTCCATGACAATGCTATTGATTTGGTCAAAGTTGACCTATTCAACATGTATTCCCTCCAATTCACACCCAAAGGTGCTTAATCCAGCTGCGTATTCTTCCTCCTTTCACATTAGGATTGTTATTATTCCTTCTAAGTAGATTTATGGGCCTCCCCTCCCATTTATTCACCTACCTAGTGATAAAACAAACTATAATATTCCATTTAGATGAAGGCTAAATTTTTGGAATATTACACAGGCCCAAACACATCACTTTGCATAAGCTGTTATATCTTGTTCGCCCTCTTAGCACCAGAAGGAAAACTCACTCGATTTTGCTTCCCATATACACAATGTTCCCAAAAATTGAAATCTAGAGAGAAATTAGAAATACCTTCTGCCATACCATTACCATGAAGTATCTAAAGGCCCAAGGCCCTTATTTCCAATATGTCCAAGCCTTTGATGCCATAGCATGGTCTTTTCTCCAGAGGCCGCAAAGCTTTCCACTCCACTTTCAGGAACCACAACACTGTTGCACCCATAAAAAATAGTGCTACCCTGGAGCTTGTATAGAGCTCCAATCCGAAATCACCGCATTAATACCAGTGCTCCCCGAACCATCTCGCAGGTAGCTTTCTCGAACATTGTTTTAACACCTGCATCATCCATCTTGCTTATATAAATAAAATTTTTGGCCAATGCATGAATGTGCAGAACACCAAGAAGTGTTCTAATCCTTCGACCTTGCAGCTTCAACTTGAATTTTCTACGTACGACAATTCTAGCCTTCCTATCATCCCCTAAGAAGACATCACCACCATTATACTTCTCATACTCGCAAAACCACTCCCTATGGGGAGTGAAGTGAAAGGATGCACCTGAGTCAATCAACCAGGCCTCATGATCTACATGTGTATTTGAAGAGGAAGCCAAATACACATCCCCACCTTCATGTGAGGTGGTTTTTACCTCTGCAGAAGGAGCATCATCAAACCTCTTTCCTTTCTTTGGATATTTAGATCCTCAGTCGTTTTTGAAGTACCCTTCCTTTCCACATTTCCAACACACATTTATAGGATTTCCTGGTGTTTAGATCTCCCATTAGAAAAATTATTTTTGTTTCTGTTTTGGGACCTTCCTCTTACAGATAAGGCATCCCCATTCTAGCCCTCCATATTTCTCCATCTAATTTCCTCTGACAGAAAGGCTGAGAAAATTTCATCAAAATTCAAGGTAGCTGTATTGCTACCTATTACAATAACCAGACTGTCCCACGAATTTTGTAGAGAACACAACAAACTGATGAACCTATCTTCATCTGAAATTTTAATATCAATAGATGAAAAATGACTTACCACAGTATTGAAGGCGTTTAGATGCTCTGCTACCGAGTCTCCATCCTTCATCCTCAGGTTATACAACTTTTTCCATAGGAACAATTTATTCACTAAAGACTTATATTGGTACAAAGTCCCTAACTTGACCCACAAAGTCTTCGCCGTAGCTTCCCCAGATACATTAAAAAATTCAAAATCTGAGATACAAAACCGCATTGTGCTCTTTGCCTTCGATCCAATTTTGCCCAGTCTTCATCTGACATTGTTGTTGATTTAGTACCTTGATCTACCGCGATGCACTGATCTTTATCCACCAATAGATCCTCCATCTGGAGCTTCCACAACTCAAAAATATGACCATTAAACTTCTTGATCTCTATCTTTCCACAATTCGGCATCTTCTTTCACCACAAGAGTCGATCCCATAGATCTCCCACTAAACCAAGTCTACCATAGGCCCGAGCAAAAAACCCCTCAACAACAAAGGCATCCCCTTGAAGCTGAAACAACTATGATTCCAAATGTAGGTTTTAGACCTTTACAGAAATTATTTGCAAACGAATTCTTAAAAATAGAAAATAAACAATAGCGTGAGCATAAAACATAAAACATATATACACTGAGATTTTTCCCCTGGATCCTAAATCAGGACTACCAGCTTGATTTCCAGTGACTATTCATGGAAAGACTATAACGCAACCCAACAAGCAAAAAGTTTGATTCTCTTGAACTTATTTCTTGAATATAGTTAGGAAGCTTCAGGTGATGTTAAATAGAAATGAGTCTTCATAGGTCCCGAGTGATTTTGTAAATTACAATCAATATCATCTTAATGAGCTTGTAACTTCTTATGGCAATAATTTACAAAAAAATAGAGAATTAGAAAGATCGTTATAGAAGGGAGAGGTATTTAATGAAGAAAACTAGCATATTTATTTTGTAACTCTTGTTCAAGGATTGATAGTTGAAAGAGAAAGTTTACAAAATCAATTGAATGAATTATAATTAAAACCTACCCAACATATTCAGGAATTGAGAAAATTTCATGAAGATCTAAGTCAAATCCTGAAAGAAGCTTAAAGTAATATTGAAATAATGACCACAAATTTGAAAGAGAAAATTTATTATATTCAAACTCAACTCATTCAAAGCCATGGAGAAATTCAGAGTTTTTAAATTTTCAAATAACAAGCATTACAAATCAGCCTAATATTAAGAAATGATCAATCCAAGTTTTACAAGCAAATGGATAAAATATCAAGATTTTATCAAGATATTTTAAACCTTAATGAAAGGATTGATTCCCTAGTGGAAGGATATAAATATATCAAAGTAATATTTTTTTCTATTCTCGAATGTGAAAATTAATTTCAGTCAGAAGTACTTCCAAAGGTTTCCAAGAATGACAGAAGACGTATGCATGCATCCTTAAGCCACAAAGAGACATAAGCCAAAGAAATTGGTGAATGGGCCAAGAAATCCCTGGAAAAATGTTTTTCAATATGGGAGAAGGGCACAAATTTCATTGAAGAGTTTGATCTTCCAGGATTTAAGTTGAGAAAAGAAGATCTTCCATGAGAAATGAAATAGCCAACAAAAGACATCATTACTAGATACGAACGAGAAATAGATGAAATTAAGCTCTAGACACAAGATACTTTCCAGAAGTTATTGTAGTCCCCTTTCGAACAAATCAAACTTATTTCTAAATTTGGGATCAAATATTTGAAAAGGAAGAAAGTAATACAAAATTTAATTTCAAACTTCCAGGTCAGCATAGATAAGTTTCATCTCATTCATTTCTTAGTTGTTTCTCAGATATATTTAGAATGGGTGATTCATATCCAAACCAATGCACCACATCTACTACTCAATGTAGAGGATAAAGAATATGAGGATGAGGAAGAAAGATGAACAACTTAACATATTTTTTGGAAACAATTAGTTGAAAAGGATGAAAGTTTTATTTTTATAGGTATTACTTTATTAGAGAAGATCTTTATGATTTTCTAGTTTTATTTTTCAAACAAACTTATATTATTTTTTAAGTATTTATGCTACCTCTTATGTTGGAGTAGCGGTTGATAAATTTTGAAAGCTAAGAACTTGTATTTTTCAATCAAATTTTGAAGTAACATCTTTTTTGAAGACCAATTTCAGAATCAAATGTGCTTTTAAGTTGCACGATTAATGTCTGGTAATATTTTTAATTATTTAATGGATTCCTTTGGTATTTATCTTTAACTTGTGCATATTTATTTTTGAATGAATATTTGATTATTATGTTTAACATTTCTTAGGATATGTTGTAGTCTATATCTATTATCAACAAAATTTTATGAACTTTTAAATTTTTTATATTCTTTTATGATGGTTGAAATCTGATATTCAAAAGGTAGAATAGAAGTTGCTCTCGTTTTTGAGATAGTATTCTTTAATGCTTCTTATTATTTCTAGTTAATGCATGCATATTAATTTCAAAAAAAACAAAAAAAATTGTTTTGAAAAATAAGGAAATATGATAAACATCTGTTTTAGCTTTTTGTATAAAAGCTCTCTAAAAATCAACTTGTGTGGAAAGTTGGACATGAATTCTAGCCATATTCAAACATACATGATTTCTCTTGTGATTTATTATGTTGGAATGAATCCCTTGCCCCTCATCCTAGCCATTGTTCAAATCCACTTCATCTAACCAACAATTTGTTTATATTTTTGTAGATAATTGTAAATATTTAAATATGTCATATATTTTCCCTATTTTGAAGTTTGTTTTCATTATCTCTTTCACTTTTAAGTTTAGTTTATTTTATGATAGGATTTAAATCATAAATGAGGCCCAAATTCCACTTTGGAAATCTCATTTGAGAAATATTATTACAACATTGAATTCCTCTCTTTGAGAGGACCAAAAGTGATCTAAAGTTCGTCAAATTTGGATAAGGAAAAGTGGATTTTGAATTTATGATTGTAAACAAGGTCAACCTCACTTATAAGCCGGCTCAAGAAGCTCAAAAGTCACGTCCCTTTGAATCCGCCGATTAGTATATAAAGGGGTGATTTATCCTTCATTTGACACATTCAAGGGTTCATCCTCTCCTCTGAAATAGGGCGACATCTAAGACTGGACACAGGTGACAGGGTCAAGGTTATTATGAGACCCATCTCTGTTTAGGGTTTGTTTTTCAAATGAGAAAGGGCTGCAGGCCTGTGACATCATGCATGGAGGACATAAGGTTGGTATGGGTAGCAAATCTCTGTTTTGGGTACAAAATTTCAGTTGGATAAGATCCACAGTTGGAGGATTGGAGGTCTATGTAGGTTGTTTATCTCTTGATGATTTTTCTATGCTTACTGGTGAGTTATATGTCTGCTACATGAAATAGGAAGAAAGCCACTACAAAAACCCGTTGTTAAGCCATTTGGAGGGTTTGAAGGCATGGAAAATCCCCTCTCCAGGCTGCATATACCTAGGCTTGAGTGCAGGCTGGTCATAATGCTTTCATGAGTTTAAGGTTGTCTATCTTGCCACTGATTTAGGATTTTTGAAGGGATAATTGAGGAGGATCCTCAAAGCTCTATATCATAGATTATATTATGGTAAATCATTGTATTGGATAAAGAGGGATGAATCAAGCAACCTTAACTAGTGACCCAGATTGTAGACATTAGCTAGTACTTAGAATTGCAGTTTCAATGAGCTATATTCATGTATAATATCTTAGAGGTTAGATCTTATGGGATAGGTGGTGACATACCCCTTGAATTAAAGCTCAACCACTCACTTGAATTAATCATAAGAGAATTATTACATATAGAACTTGCCCCCACTGAACAAGTGCCATGCTACAAGTCACCTCATGACTTGATCCTAGAAGTTATGCAGGTCCTTTTTCCAAAATATATGGCATCCGAGATCGGGGTTGATGTCACCAATATTTATGGTGAGCTCATCCACTAGAACATCCTCCATGTGGCCTAGGTACCACATAATTCGAACCCTTCCAATTCATAACTTTCGCAGTACATGGAAATTTGGCTTTCTTCCTAGTCAATGTACACACCCTTATGTGGCCCACCATGCCACACTATCCCGACATTTTAATCTTGACAAGACTTGCCAAACCTTCTCTCAAAATATACAGGGTGCCAAAACTTTGAGACATGTGGACGGCTACAAAGAGCTTACCAAACAATGGCTTGGATCTCTCCTTATCTAATGCTTAATCACCACACTTGGTCACAAGGTAAAAATGGGTTAAGCCATTTCATTTCGAAGTCCATTGATCTAGTTTTAAGGATTCTAACCTTGTGCTTGGAAACTGTAATGCATGTATAGGGGAATTCACCTAGGCGTATGATGCATGGCCTATAAACATACAAGAGTTTAAGTAGGCCCTTACAAGGATATCCTTCTCACTAAATTAAACGGAAAATTGCATCCCAATGCATATAACATATATTTTTTCATATAGGAAGGTTTCATACATGTTGCAAAACTAAATTTCAATCTTAGAATAAACATATAAATAATTTTAACAAAGAGATTTCACCCATACATTTAGCCAGTTATTAAGGTTACAATCTAGTCCATAATTAATCATAGGAAAATAGTTATTCCCTTAAAAATCATTGCACATAGCATTGGCGTTACTATTTTATGAATGAATCCCCAATTTCATGTCCCAGATACAACATTAAACCAATGCAAAACATATGTACATGAAATTTAAAACAAATGAGCACATATAAATAATTACCTTATTCAACACTATGGTTTTCCAATTGAGAGTGGGACTTCAACTCTCCACCCAACCTTAGACAAGCTACATCAAATTTTACTTGTAGTAGTCACTCCTGAGCCATATTCCAATTCTTGAGGTGGAGTGCTTTTGAGAGAAAAAGTAACCAACATTGACAGTTGAAATTGGACGTTGCAATGTCACTTTATGATCCATGAGGATTCAGGTTGGCCTAAAATTTAAAGTCCCCAAATTTTTGTGGAAATAACATCAAGTCAAGAGCTTGACGAGACGATTCCAACAAAACTTGAATCACATCAAACCGAGTCTGTATGAGGAATTTATCATAGTTTTAAGTTTTGTGAAAACAAGTAAAAGCAACCAACCATGACACGTGGCATCCTCTCATGATGACACGTGGAAGGACCTATAAACAAAATGTGGTAGTGATGAAGATAACATGGGAAAATATGGTAACAACATGTGGCATCATGTAGCTAATGACTGGGCATGTATGTGGCATATAGGTGGACAAATCTGGTGATGACACATGACCCAAATGGAGGAAACCACATTGGTGTTTGAGCCTATAACCTGATACACTAGCCAATCCCTCCACCAACAATCCACACATAATAGTTGGGATAACATACATATTATGTTATAAATATATGGTATATAACGTATGTGCTTTGAAAAGGAAGGAAGGCTCATAACCTCCCAAGTTGGTTATGATATATGCATTAGAAAACCTCCCATCAGTCGTAGAACATGGGGCCAAAGTATCGAGTGCATTATTTTTGTATCACACCAACAAACAAATTCCATCAACTCCAATTGGATTAATCAACGTGTGCATCAATGGTTGGATTAAGAAGTCGATAGTATATGGTTGGGGTATAGTATAATGTGTTGGTTACAAGGCACGTGAACATGTTACATTTCCACCAAATTATAACATATAGTTGTAACAAAAATTTAATATACGTCGCCATATGGTTTCAGCTGCATACCATATACAATATATGGTTCACACCAGTTATAATGTTAGGCCATAATAATGTATGGTTATAGCCAAAGGAATTAATATAATTCCATTTTTGTAATATAAAATGAACAAGGGAGGAAACCTCAGTAGGCCCCAACCTTGTGGCTGCAAATCCTCAAAGCCTATATATGTAAAAAAATTGCTAGTGTGCCACAATTTTGTGGTTGTGAGAAATAAGCTTGGTTCTTGTCTTCTATGGCCTAGTTTTACATTATGCATTGTGTGCAAAACATAGTTTCAACCATTTTGAAATGAAGGAAAAGGAGAGATATGTTGATAAGAGTTTGTAAAGGTCATTGTGTAGCTACAAAAGAGAGATACAAGTGTGGTTGTGAAAGAAAGGTGGAGCCTTGTCATTTTTTAGCATGTTTATCACTATTATTGTGAATA
Organism: Pinus albicaulis; assembly: GCA_034641835.2. Classification (NCBI taxonomy): domain Eukaryota; kingdom Viridiplantae; phylum Streptophyta; class Pinopsida; order Pinales; family Pinaceae; genus Pinus; species Pinus albicaulis. The sequence continues at coordinate 3,709,970 of CM076583.1, read as the reverse complement.
AAACAAAGAGTTTTTTCCCTTTTGGAGAATTTTTCAAGGGAGAGTTTTGTGAGGGGTTCTTAAGGTAATTTTGTGAAGCTGTAGACTAGAGCGCCAGCTTTGGAGATTGGGGAATTGATGTAATTTGATTCTTTTTGCATCATAATTGAAGAGGCCTCTCCACTGGAAGTGGACTCAGAGACGTAGACCACACTGGGTGAACTACGTTATTAATATCGTATGTGTTATTTTACATAATTTGTAGTTTTTTATTTCTATGATCATATTTTTGTCACTTTTTATGAAGGTTAGTATTTCTCATTCTATTTAAGACTAATAAATAATAAGCTCACGATAAAATATCCTGATCAAGTTTGGTATCAAAACATGATGAGCTAATTTGATTTTGGTTTTTGAGTGTGAATGATTAACAGGTCAAAGCTTAAGAAGGGAGAAGGTGAAATTGAAGCTTATAATCCTAAAATTGGTTGGAGGAGCTTTACTCAAAGAGTATATATGTTTTCACCAAGATTAGAGAATCATTTTAACTCTCAAGCATATTTTCTCGAGGTGTTTTCTATGTTGCAGTCAAAGGTGGAAGAGCTCTACAAAGAAAAAGATATTCATAAAGGAAAAGGCACCAGTCAATTAAAAAATGAGGGTGATCAAACCCATCTTCCTTCATATTCTCCTCCTCCTTCAAGACCTTTGTCTCCACCTCATTCTTCGCCTCCTTCTTCTGTATCTTCATCACCATATCCTCATAAGAATATTTCTTCAAAGAAGACATTATTGAAGTTATATGTTAAGTTCGGCTTGCCACTATATAATGGAAAAATTAATTTAGAGAGATTGGATAATTGAATTTTTTAGATAAAATTTTATTGTCATACTCAGAAAATTGATAAAGAAGAGGTAAAGATTCGATTGGCCTCTCTTCAACTTGAAAGTACAGTGTTGGTATGGTGAGAAACCAAACTTCAAGAAGACCACAAAAATAATGGTAAGGTCATTTATTTATGGTTGGAATTCACTAATGCATTAAATAGGTAGTTTTATCAATTATATTATACTCATAACGTAATAATGGAATGGGAAAACATAAGACAAGTAAAAAGACACCGTGAAATTTTTTACTGAATAATTAAGGAAGACAAAATTAGATTTGAATATTCCATTAGATTCTCCAGAGACCTTGTTCAAATATATTGGTGCATTGCATAGTTATATTTTACATACTCTTTTGATGTTTAATACCACTAATTTAGATTAAGTATGTGTCCAAGATACTCATCTTGAATCCAGGGGAATGAGTGTGAAAAATGATTTCATGAAGATGCAAGAATCTCAGTTTGTTGAAGGAAAATCTAAAGGAAGGACGAAAATCAAGAAGGTTGTGACAGTGAAGAAATAAGAAGCAAAGACGACATGCTTTCATTGTAAGAATGAAGGGCATGACGATGCTCATTATTAGAAGTTGCATCTTGAAAAAATACCTAAGAGGTTTGGAGGTAAAGGAAATAAAAATAATATTGCAACAACACAACAAGATTTGGGATACGATTCAGGGGATGAAACTCAAGTCACAACTAATGGAGTACAAGGTAAAGTGTCTGTTCATCCTAGTTCTAGTTCTTCTATTCCATCTCATAGCATTGAATGAAAAATAAGTGAAATTTTTCATGTAAGGGTTATTATTAAGCATACGGAAGTAGGTACTCTTTTTTATATTGGTTCCCAAGTTAATTTGATATATGAGACAATTGTTAATAAGTTGGGACTACAAACAACACACAATAAATCTTATCCTCTCTGTTAGGTTTGTGATAATGTGAAGTTGCAAGTGACGAAACCGTGTAAACTTACATTTGCTATCACTTCAAAATTTTTGATGACGCTGAGTTAGATGTGATTCCTCTTGATATTTCCGGAATTTTTTTGGGAAGACCTCATTTCTATGACAAGAAAGTCATATTCATCATGAAGGAGAAAAAATATCACCTCACTAAATATGGGGTTGAATATATTTTAAGAGCGCACATCATGAAGATTAATTCATCACTTGTTAGTGCATGGAAAAGGAAGCGAATCATTAATTCTAGAAATAATTTTGTATTTCTAGTTGTGAAAGCAAAGGACATTAAAAAATTTAATACTTTTAAGGGTTGTGATCCATCTCATAAGGATGAATTGGTTAAAATTATTTCTAACTATGATGAGATTTTTTAGGAAACTAAGGGATTTCCTCCTAAGAGGGAGATACAACATGAAATTCAACTACAAGAAGGTGCCCCTCTTCCTAATATTGGAATGTACAAGATGTTTGTGATTAAAAATGTAGATATTAAGAAGTAAGTTGAAGAGTTTATTGATAAGGGAATCATCAGACCGAGTACATCTCCATGTGGATCGCCTATTGTGATGGTACCAAAGAAGGATGGTACATGGAGAATATGTGTTGAATTTTGTTCGTTAAACAAGATCTTAGCAAAGAATAGATACCATATTCCTCGTATCGATGATTTTTTAGATTAGTTGAAAGATTTAGTTTACTTTACTAAGATAGACTTGCGAAATGGTTATCATCATATTAAAATTGCAGAAGGTGATATTTGGAAAACCACTTTCAAAACTAAGAAGGGTTTGTTCGAATTGTTATTGATTGCTTGTCGGCTTTGCAATGCCCCAAATTTTTTTTATGCATGTGATGAATGATGTTTTTCGTCCAGTCATTGATGACTTTGTGATTTTCTATCAAGATGATATTTTGGTGTTTAAAAGAACTTGATATGAACATGTCAAGCATGTTAGGCAAGTATTTGATACTTTGAAAAAGGAGAAGTTGTATGTGAAATTTTCTAAGAGTGAATTTGGAAAAACATCATTAGTCTAATTTGGTTATGTCGTAGGGGATGGTGAATTTAAAATAGATCCTTATAAGTTTGAAGAAATTGTGAATTGGCCCAAGTCTACATGAATAATGAAAGTTGGAATTTTCTTAGGAGCAGTCCAATATTGGAGGAAATTTATTGCTAACTTTTCGTATATTGCGTCTCCTTTGCATGCCTTGTCTAGTGGGAAACAACTCTTTCAGTGGGGATGAAATCAACAAAAATCCTTTAATACATTGTGTTATCACCCAAAATTTTTCAAAACATCATTGTGTCATGTTTGTTTTTTGTCATGGTTCAAATTAGGTTTAGAAGTCAATTTAGGATTTGGTTAAGGGTAGGTTAGATTTTTATAAGTTCAAAGGTCATCATTAAGTTCAAATAAAGTCTGTTAAAGGTTCATTCATTTTCAAAATATCCATAATTTCCATTTGGGAGTCATTCCATAAATTTTTGGGTCAAAACTGTGTGATTAGATAAGAATCCACGTTTTTGTAGCTCCACTAGTTCAAAAAAGTTGATTTGCGCTACGAAAGCGCTAATAGTTTCCTAGCGCAAACTGGGAAAAATACACTGCTGGTGCTACAAAAGTGTGGTTTCTTAACTGTCTTGTCATTTAAGCTGAAATATGTCAGAATCTGTTGGGAAATGATAGGTTAGTGGTATGATGAGTCAGTTAGTGATGAAATTCAATGTACTTACCCATGTTACAGTCATCAATGTCATGATGGGGTATGAATGAGGCATAATTCAGTTATGAAATGACATTTCAAATTAAAAATCTTGCTTAATTGGTAATTCTCATTTCCATTTTCCTCCATTCGGGTGTCTAAGCTCTAAAGTGTCAAGCCAAACCTGTGGTTGTTCATTACAAGTTTTCTTCATCCTAATCAAGCGAGGCTGACAAGTTTTCTGTGAAGCGTGATAGAGGAAAAGAAAGTCCATAGAGGGGGACACTGTTTAAGATATGAGCCTGAAAATATGAAGGCCATATTTGAAGACCTAGCAGTGATGGAGGCATTCAACAGAGTAGGTTGTATTCGGTTTTGTGAAAATCTGCAGGGTTGCCACACACAAGTGTCAAAGAATTTTCCTTGCACTTCAATGGAACAACTACCAAGGTTGGGATGCTAAGTGTGCCAATTACACCAGAGATTATTGCTGCTATGATAGAAATACCAAGGGGTCAAGAAAATTGGTTCAAAAGTTTCAAATTTGATATGGAGCCATGCAAAGAATTCATGAAACCTAAGTATGTAGATATGGACCTCAATAACGCTATCCCTAGAAGCTGAATCAAAGACACTTATGCAAAGCTGCTGCTCAGCATCCAAAGATATTTTACATGTGAAGGAAGATATCATAAGGTCTACACATATCATTTCAAGCTGCTTCTGCATTTTACAGGTAAAATTTCACTTGATTTTCCCTTTTACCTGCATAAGAGTCTTGCTAAAATGGCTGATAAAGTACAAGCCAAACCTGAAGGTTGTGAAACATCTTTGTTTCATCATGGTTTGATGAAGTTATTGATTTTGAATGAGCTTCAGAAGATAGGTAGGGGTTGGTCATACTTTTTGTTTATAAATGGTTTTGTGTTGGAAACATTAACTCCTGCTAGAAACCCTAAAACTAAAGGAACTCCATCACCACAAGTAGCAGAGTCTAGTCAACCTATGGTTGCAAAACCAAAGAAATTTGTGAAGCTGAAGCCAAGGAAACAAGTTGAGAAAAAGACAGAGAAGACACAAGTGCTTGATACTCCAACTCCATCACCTGCAAAACAGAGGTCAAAGATTGTCAAAGAGGCAAAACAGAAACAAGATGTCAGCAGGAAGGAAATCAAAAGAGTAACAAGAAGCCAAGCAATGGCATTAAAGGGAAAAATAGTTGCTACAGATACATAGGAAAACCCAGTGATAAAGGGAAACTTAGATGACATCCTACATGAAATTGACATAGAGGAGACCCCCATTGTGCAAGCTGAATTCATTGGAGAAAATGAGCACAAACAGAAAAAAGCTAAGTCTGTAAAGAAGCTTGATTTTGAGGGTGAAAATGAAGCTTTTATCTTTCAAGCTATAAAGCCTTTAACTAGGCATGCTAAGAAACTTAAGGAAGGCAGCAAGGAAGTTCAAGAAACTATTGAAACAAATAAATCTCCTGAAGAAGTGGTTGATCTCTCAACACCTGCAGAGAAGCATACAACCAACAGAACAAAAGAGGGAAAATAAGAAGTGACAAAGAAAACATAGTTTATACATCTTGAGGAGAAATTGAGGTTGGAAAACCAAGAAATTTCGGTGATAAGAAAGAGGGCTAGAAAGCATAGTATTGAGAAATCAGAGTTCAAAATAATGAAGGCACTGTGGGAAGGTAAAACTCGTTCTATGTCTGAAACCCCAAGCAGTGTAGAGAAATTCACATGGACTGTCCCAGCAATAAAGGAAGCCAAATTTGTTAGAGTAATAAATACTCACTTGAGAGATAGTAACAGGAAACTTAAATGTCAAGTGAAAGACTTGGAGTAGCAGCTGAAAGTGATTCAGGATGAGTTAAAGAACAAAGGTGCAAAATGACAATCATTAAAAATTCAAATGCTAAATCAAGTGAAAATTAAGAAGGAACCTCATGAAAACTGTTTTTTTCAGTTCATATGGCTTTTTGATTTGATGAAATCAGTGTTATTTTGATTTTTGGCACATTTATAGTTTTCACTTTGAAAAAATTTGGACAAAACTGCTCACTTAGCAGTTTCGTAGCGCAAACAGTGTAAAAAGAGTGAAAAGCACTACGAAACTACTGTAGCAGTTTTTTTCACTCTTTCTCATAAATTTTTGAAGGATAAAAGTATGAATTATGACCTGAAATTGTTAGGGAGGATGTATTAAATGATAATGAAGATAATCCTGGAGGAAAGAAATCAAAATTTTGAAGGAAAAAGGATAAAAGAGCTGCGCTACGAAACTATGTTGTTTTTGTAGCACATGTCTATTTTAGCTTATTTGAACAATTTTATGATGGTTTTGGACAGCTGGAGTTAGGAAGGATTTTGGAAAAGTGTTATTTCAATTTCTAATAGAGAAGGACTTTGAAATGATGAGTTCATGATGGTCAAAGTGTCTCAAGAGTGCAAAGGTCCCTATGCCTAGAAAACAAGGGACTGTTTCCTACTTTAATGGAGGTCAGCATTATGGTCATAAAGATATGAAGCCTATCATCTAGATTCGACCATGTGTTAGTACACTTGGAAAATGATGTAATTTAATTAAGATAAGGTTGTTATAGATAGGTGATTAATATTTTGAATCCTATTTGTAATAGGACTGTTTAGTAGATTAGTTGTCTTGTTGTAATAAATACCATGTCATATGGTTAGGCAAGGTGTCAAGGGTCAATAATTTGATGTATCTAGCATAAGATAAGGTTATATTATGTTGTAAATGGTCTATTAAAGGCCATTGGGTCGAATTAGCAATGGGTTGGACATTTTTTTGTTGGAAATACTGAGAGGGGGGGGGGTTGAATCAATATTCCTTTCAATTAGAGCATTAGTTAATCTTCAATTATTATCATTGTTTGTACAATGATAGTAGTAAGCAAGAGGAACACAAATGCACACAGTTTTTAAGGTGGAAACACACTCTAGGACAAAAACCACCTAACGCTTTTCTAATAATTCTTTAATATTCAACTCTAATTGAAAATAAAGCTCCAACTTCCTAGAATCTAGAAAAGCATTCTTCTCCAGCTCCCACCAGATGGACACTCCAATGCCCGAGATTCTTCAGTAGTCAACTGAACATATTCCCCAACACCCAATGAGCTACAACTCACCCTAGCACCACCCTACCACCCTATAGAAGAATAAAAGAAGAATGGACTCCCATACTAGGGAAAACGGTCCACTTTTACAATGATATAGAACGATGTAGAAGAAGAAGATATACTAGACTAGAACCCCAACTTTGACACAACCACCTAATGATGATCCTAGACCTCCCAACACTACCTCTTCAAACCTTGGAAAATAGATACTAGTACAATTTGTACAATAATGTATTTACAATGACTAAGTACAGTGATAAATTTACAATGATTGTATGCAATGCTGCCCACTTGAAGAATTCATATGATGAACTTCTTGCTGCTATTATGCACCTTGGTTGCTGCTCTTGTCATGCTACCCTTTTCTGCACCTTGCTTTTCTTTGCTGCCGTAGAAATTTTGGTCCTTTGCAACCCTTGACAACACATGATCTAGCTTTTTCTTGCCTTCTAGGAGCTCGATATTGAATCTGGTGTATCTCTGTTATTTGATTATCAATATTTTCTTCCGGTCTAGTAGCAGTATTCCTCGAGTCTTCTTTCCAATGCCATAGGTCTGACAGCCCAATTTGGATTCTTAAGGGGGTGTGGCAATCTCTCACAATGGCCTAATTAAGGACTATTTCGAGAGCGCACTTGTACGGCGTACCCGCGTGTCACTTTTTCTTCATTTTGTCTTTGAAATTGATAAGAAAAATTACAGGCTAGTACTACTCTGCCACTTTTATGGAATTCCAATATGATACTCGGAGAGATTTATGACGATTTTACAAAGGTCACTTCTTTGAGATGAATTTCAGGGAATTTCAAAACCTAACTACGAATCATATCTCCAAATATTGTGCACCTTGATAAAAAATTTGTGCCAAACTTCCTCAAGATTTCAGCTTCGTCTCATAAAAATTTCAGCTTCCGAACCTTCGTAGAAAAAAGGTTAGAGCGCAAATGCCACAATGACTTGTTTCAGATGGCGAAATCCCTTGCCTAAGGAGGAAAAGAAGATCAAAATTTATATAAATGCTTAAGTTGAGAGGGGCTTCAGCAAGTGAACGTGGGAGGGATTTTAGGAGCTTAAAAAATATTAATTATGAATTTTCAATGACCCATGCCCCAACCCCATGGGGTTTTAGCCCACTAACTGGGGGTACAAACTTCAAACATGAATATCTCTCAAACCATGAAGAATTACATGGCGTGCCATATATCAACAGAAACATCTCGACATGTAGAAACCATAAAAAGAATTATTTACCCAAAATATATTAATTTGGTAGGTCAAAATTCCCATGAAATATTGAGTTAGCCCATGGTGCTGCTTGGGTTGACATCAATGACAACCGCTGATCAACAATCTCCCCCTTTGGCATTGATGGCAACACAAGTACTCCCCCTGCAATCATGACACCTCTTCTGACAAAATTCTCCCCCCCCTTTGAAATCAATGGCAAAGGGTAACTCCCCCTAAAACACAACCATCCTGTGGACCTGTACACAATTCCACTCGTGCTAACACACAACTGTCCTGCAGACCTGTACACACTTTCACTCCCCCTGACACACAACCTTCCTACAGACCTGTAATCTACTGAGAACTTGGGAGAATCCCAAGCTTTTGACAAAGATATTCAAATGCTTCATGAGGTAAAGGTTTAGTGAAGATATCAGCAATTTGTTCTTTTTTACAAACATACTCAATTTTGATATTCTTTTCAGCGACTTGTTCTCTAATAAAATGATATTTGATTGGAATGTGTTTTTTTTTTTGAATGCATGACAGGATTCTTGGAGATGTTGATGGCACTAGTGTTGTCACAGAATATGGTAATAGGCTCACTAAATTGTACTTGAAGATCTTGAAAAGTTTGTTTCATCCAAAGGACTTGAGTACAACATGATGCTGCTGCAATGCATTCTACTTCCGCTGTAGATAACGAGATTGAAGTTTGCTTTTTGCTCAAACATGATACGAGACAACCACCTAGATAGAATGCTGCTCCACTAGTACTCTTACGATCATCAACGCTTCCTACCCAATCTGCATCTGTAAAGGCTTGAATAATGAGATTTTTACCCTTGGGATACCACAAGCCATATCTTCTGTGCCCTTTAGATATCGAAGAATTCTTTTGACGGCAATAATATGTGATTCTTTTGATGCTGCTTGGAATCTTGCTACTTGTCCAACTGCTTGCATAACATATGGCCGAGAGGTTGTCACATATAGAAGACTACAAATCATAGATCTGTACAACTTCTAATCCACATCCTTAGATGAGTCATCTATGCTCAATTTTCAACCTGTTACCATTGGAGTAAGGATGGGTTTGCAATATTCCATTTTGAATTTCTTGAGCATTTCCTTGATGTACTTGGCTTGAAATATAAATATTCCTTTCTCTTGCTGAGATATTTGAAGCCCTAAGAAGTATGTCAGCTCACCAAGTAAAGACATCTCAAACTCACTTTGCATCTTTGTAGAAAATTTCTTACTTAGTCGATCATCATTGCTACCAAATATTATATCATCCACATATACCTCAACAATTGTTAAATTATCTCTATTTATTTGTCCATAAATATTGCTATCAACAGTACCTTTCTTGAACCCTTGTTGATGTAGATATCCATCAAGATGAGCATACCATGCTCTGGGAGCTTGCTTGAGACCATATAGAGCCTTCTTTAACCTACAGACATAGTCTTCCTTTTGTGATAGTAGAAAACCTTCAGGTTGTTCGATGTAAACTTCTTCTTCTAATTCTCCATTCAGAAATGATGACTTAACATCCATTTGGTAGACTTTGATTTTTCCTGAACATGCATAGGTGAGAATCATTCAGATGGCTTCCATTCTGGCAACTGGTGAAAATGTTTCGTCGAAATCAATTCCTTCCACTTGTGCATAGCCTTTGCAAGCCAATCTTGCTTTGTTTCTGGTAACCTACCCATCTTCATTCAATTTATTCCTGAACACCCATTTAGTCCCAAGGACATTTTTATCTTTTGGTCGTGGAACTAATTCCCAGGTGTTATTCTTCTCAATTTGATCCAATTCTTCATTCATAGCTGCTACCCAATGTTCATTTTGGCTGGCTTCCTCAAAACTACTAGGCTCAAAGGTTGCTAGAAAAGTAATGTGAGCTTGTTGTGATGAATGAAACTGTCGACCTTCATTTATGTCACCAATGATTTGATTTGATGGATGGTTCTTTTGAATCCACTCTTTTGTTCTCCTTGGAGGAGCTTCTTGTTGTTGTTCTGGTATATCTTGATGATCATTGTTTACTTCTTCCTCGTTGATAGTTGCTTCTTGTTCTACAATTTTATCTATGTCTTTTTCAACCTCTGTCTCAAGTTTCAAAGATTCTAGATCCTCATCATTACTCGCTAGAACACCATCTTCGTCAAATGTAACATTTATGCTCTCCACTATCTATTTTCATCTTAGATTATAGCATTTATAGGCCTTTCTTTTGCGTGAGTAACCAACAAATATACCTTCATCAACACGTGATTCAAACTTACCTAAATTTTGATCTTCTCTTTTGATATAACATTTGCTTCCGAAGATTCTGAAACATTTTACATTAGCTGGTTTTCCTTTCCATAATTCATATGGAGTCTTGTTGCAATTATTTCTGAGAAGACTTCGGTTGATAATGAAGACTGCCGTATCAATTGCTTGAACCCAGAATTTTTTATCCAATTTTGAGTCCTTCAACATTGTTCTACCCATTTCCTGTACAGTTCTATTCTTTCTTTCAACAATTCCATTTTTCTGAGGCTGTTGAAAATTGCCTTTTTATTCCATTTTCGTCACAGTATTGCTGAAATAATTTGGAAGTGAATTCTCCACCATTATATGATCTTAAACACTTTATTTTCAAATTAGTTTCATTTTCAACCAACTCCTTATAGATCTTAAAGCACTCAAATTCTTCATATTTTTTCTTTAGGAAACTGACGGCTGTCATCCTAGTATAGTCATCTATCATCAACATGAAATATAATTCTCCGTCTAAGCCTTTTGTTCTCACAGGACCACATAGATCAGTATGTATCAATTCCAATAGATGTGATGAAAAGTGTTCTTTTGTTTTAAATTGGACTTTTGTCTGCTTGCCATGCCGACATGCCTCACATAGTGTGTTGGAAGGTTTTGAGATTTTCGACATTTCTCGTACTGCTTCCTTTTTGCTTATCCTAACAAGATTGTCAAAGTTTATGTGACCCATTTGTTTGTGCCATAACCAACTTTCATCTTCTTTAGCTAGTAGACATGCTTTAGTTGCTTCATCCAGAACTGAGAACATATATGTTGTTTGGAGCTCGACTTGCTGTAGCCACAATTTTACCATACCTGTCTTTCCTGATTTCACATTTTGTGGAGTTGAATAGCATTGTGTGTCCTTGATCACACATTTGTCCAACATTGAGCAAATTGTGATTCATGTTTTTGACCAATAGAACATTCTTGGCTATAACATCTTTGCTTCTGAGAGTGACAGTACCTGATCCTATAACATTTGAAGATCCATGATTTCCAAAGGATATGGTTCCATCCTTCTTCTCTTTCAGAGATACAAATTTCCTTCTATCTCCAGTCATATGCATTGAGCAACCGCTATCAACATACCACACATCTTTCTTTTTTTGAGCCTTGAGAGCGAGAGCACAATTATCAGTCTTCTTCTTCTTCCATGTTCATTCATTCTGTGGCTTCAAAGAATCTTCTGGAGGATTTTCAAGTCTGCAGTCTCTGGCTATGTGTCCAAATTTCTGACATTTGTAACATTCCATATTATTTCTTAAATTTTCAAATCTATTGATGTTTCGTTGAGCCCTGGGAGGTTCATATTTGAAGAATCTCTTGGAATTGTATTGGTTCATAGGGTACGTGCGACATTCTACAGCTTTATGACCAAATTTTCCACATGAATAACAATAGCCATGAAAAATATGTTGGTACCTGGATGAAAATCTTCGTCAAGGAATCGTCTTCCAAGGACGTGCTTGCGAATCTTGTCCAATAAAGTTTTCATGTACGTCAGATCTCATAGGTTCATTATATTTTGTTGTAGAAGGTCCTGCTTCTTCTTCTTTGTAACCGAGGCCAGTTCTGTCGTTTTAAGATAATTGATTGTTGATGAGTTCTTCCAATGCCCTTGAGCTGTTGGCATAGTTTTGGACAGTTTTTCCCTTCTTCACTTCCTTACACATCGAGACTACTTCGGCTTCTAATGCTTCCCTTTCTTGTTTGCTTTCTTCCAACTTCTTTTGAAGTGACTCTTCAATACATTTGTGTTTTTCAACCTTAGTTTTGAGACCTTGAACTTGTTCTTCAAGAGTGTTGGAACAGATCTTCTCAACATTGAGCTCTTTTATAAGATTGATTGCCTCCTCATAAAATTCTTCTATGGTCAACCCTTCTTCTTCATTATTTGATACTTCTTTTTTATTGTGCTTAGCCATTAACAATACTTTGTCATTGGCTTCTTCTTTGCTATCACTTTCTTCATCGGATGAGGAGCTATCTTCTTTAGAGAGAAAGTTCCTTTTGGATCCTTTATTTTTTCCTTGCTTGTTGAATTTATTAAAGCCTTTCTTTCCTTTTGAGTTTCCATCGCTTTTGTTTGGACATTTTGCTACGAAATGCCCAATCTCACCACAACTGAAACATATCAATGGAAGTTTACCTTTGAATTTTCCCTTACCAGGTTTTAGTTTTCTCGTAAAGTAAGCATATTCTTCATCTGAAAGACCTTCTCCATAATCTCCCTTTTATTCACACTTGCAGGTGCATGTCATTTCAATTGAAGGTTGTTTGTCCTTATTGGTTTTCTTAGATGCAACGAACGCATTTTATAGATTTGAAGTACCCTTTTCTTCATCAAGTCTCATTTCATATGCTATGAGAACTCCATGTAATTCTTCCTCGCTGAGTTTGTCCAGATTTATTCTAAGACCGATACCTTTGGGTTGAATCTCCCTGGTAACGTTCTAAGAATCTTCCGTATAATAGTATTATCGTCAACTAGCTCTCCCAATCCTTCTAGAGTATTGGTTATTTCATCAACGTATTGGAAGTATGCAGCAATGTTGCAATCTTCTTTCATTCTGAGTTGCTCAAATTTTGCTCTATATATTTGAAGCTTTGCTTCTTTGACATTTGAGTCACCTACATATATATTCTCAAGCTTGTCCCATACATTTTTGGTGGTTTACAACCCAACACCTTATGATAAGCAGATTCAATAAGTCCACTGATAATAATATTCTTTGCTTTTGCATCATTTACCAAATTCTTCTTACCTTGTTCATCCACGGTTGATGTAAATCCATTTTGAATAGTGTCCCATACTTCGTAACCTTGCGCCAAGAGATAGACCTCCATTCTTCCTTTCCAAAGCGCATAATTATTTTCATTGAATAGAGGTACACCATTCTTGGTATGCTCCATGACCTCCTTCCAGCTGTTAAACTGCTATTGAAGGAACCAAGCTCTGAAACCAATTGTTGGAAATACTGAGAGGGGGGGTGAATCGGTATTCCTTTCAATTAGAGTATTAGTTAATCTTCAATTATTATCAGTGTTTGTACAATGATAGTAGCAACCAAGAGGAACACAAATGCACACAGTTTTTAAGGTGGAAACCCACTCTGGGACAAAAACCACCTAATGCTTTTCTAATAATTCTTTAATATTCAACTCCAATTGAAAATAAAGCTCCAACTTCCTAGAATCTAGAAAAGCATTCTTCTCTAGCTCCCACTGAATGGATGCTCCAATGCCTGAGATTCTTCAGTAGTCAACTGAATAGATGCCCCAACACCCAATGAGCTACAACTCACCCTAGGACCACCCTACCACCCTATAGAAGAATAAAACAATAATGGACTCCCGTACCAGGGAAAATGGTCCACTTTTACAATGATATAGAACGATGTAGAAGAAGAAGATATACTAGACCAGAACCCCAACTTTGACACAACCACCTAATGATGATCCTAGACCTCCCAACACTGCCTCTTCAACCCTTGGCAGATAGATACTAGTACAATTTGTACAATAATGTATTTACAATGACTAAGTACAATGATACCTTTACAATGATTTTATGCAGTGCTGCCCACTTGAAGACTTCATATGATGAACTTCTTGCTGCTGTTATGCACCTTGGTTTCTGCTCTTGTCATGCTACCCTCTGCTGCACCTTGCTTTGCTTTGTTTCCGTAGAAATTCTGGTCCTTTGCAACCCTTGAAAACACATGATCTAGCTTTTTCTTTCCTTCTAGGAGCTCGATATTGAGTCTGGTGTATCTCTGTTATTTCAGATTCTCAATATCTAATTTTTGGTCCTGTAGTATTTCTCTAAGTCTTCTTTCCAATGCCATAGGTATGACCTAATTTGGACTATTCAAGAGAGAGTTATACCAAATATCTCACAATTCCCTAATTAAGGACTTTTTCAGAAGAGCGCACTTGTACGGCGTGCCACGTGTCACTGTTTATTCATTTGTCTTTGAAATTGATAGAGAGAAAAATGCATACTGTGCACTATCCACCAATTTTTACAAAATTCCAATCTGATACTCAGAGAGAGAGTCATGACGAATTTACCAAGGTCACTTCTTTGAGATGAATTTCAGGAGCCTGCAAAAACCCTGACTTCCACAGATCATATCTCCAAAAATGTTGTGCACCTTAATCTGAAATTTTTACTGCAGCTTCCTCAGGATTTCTGCTTCTTCTCATAAAATTTTTAGCTTCTAAACCTTCATAAAAAAAAGGTTAGAGCGAAACTTCCACGATGACCTGTTTCATATGGCTGAATCCCTTGCATAAGGAGGAAATGAAGATCACAATTTATATGAATGTTAAGTTGAAAGGGGCTTCAACAAGTGAACGTGGGAGGGATTTTAGGAGCATAAAAAATATGAATTATTAATTTTCAATGACCCATGCCCCAACCCCATGCGGTTTTAGCCCACTAACTGGGGGTACAAACTTCAAACATGAATATCTCTCAAACCGTGAAGAATTACATGGCGTGCCATATATCAACGGAAACATCTCAAAATATAGAAATCATAAAAATCATTATTGACCTAGAATATATTAATTTGGTAGGTAAAAATTCCCATGCAATATTGGGTTAGCCCCTGGTGTTGCTTGGGTTGACATCAATGACAACCGCTGATCAACATTTTTAGCAAAAGACTATGTTTATTGTAAGTGACTGGTTTTCAGCTAAATACAGAGATTTCTACTTAGCCAACTTGAGATTCAGAAGGAGTTCTAGTGTGTTCTTGTTCTACTTGCATATTTTTACTATCCTATTGCAGTGGTGTTTTTCTATGTTACTCAAAATTCATCTTTTATGCTTTGAATTCCTATATAGAAAAACTGAATATGTTTTTTACAGTTTCATATGTGTATCTCTTGACTATCTGATATGCCTCAATTTCCATGCTAAGTAGATTGATTGGTTTTACTGAAACTATTTTGACTCCATAAGCCTGATGTGCACTTGCTGATGTGATTTACAACCAATATCTATCATTTATCTGCTTATTACCCCACATAGAGTTAGCCATGTATATTTTTATTAAAAATCATTAACCCTTTGAGAGAGCCCTCTCAGGTTGAGGAGGCTAAGCCTCAATCAAAATATTGGTTTGAAATAGTTACATGAGATTGATTTGATTAGCAGTCTATCAGGTCCAATTTTGTGATAACACATTGAAATAAAATATCATACCACACTATTGTTAGAATTTCCAAACTTGTAGAAATAGTTTGAGATAGATACTTGATCCAAATTTATTCAGGAACGCAACAGAATACACATATAACCATAAATACAAAGATGCAATGGAAATAATACTTCATTTCATTAATAACAAATACCTGAAATATGTTTATAGACAAAATGGAAATAAACTAGCTAAGGCGATGGTAGCTTATCTCTGAGAAGATATGTGGTAACTACATGCCTCTGAACTATGTTACAATGAGGCTCGAAGGCCTATTTATTGTTAAGAAACAATGTAAAACCCTAAACATCCAAAAACCTAACCGTAGGAGATGAAGTGCCAAAAATATGGGCTCCGTTTGGGTAAATTGGTGTTTCAACTTCCTGGGGAAGTAACTTTGACATACAATCTTTGTTTGACATGCATGGCCCCACGTTTCTCCCGCTTTTCCCAAAAAACGTCGTTTAGGGCCTCAAAACGGCTCTAGAAGTTTAGGACCTGAAAATTTGCTAAAAATAGTAAGTTATGCCAAAACTGAAAATCTGAAAGAACAGATGGTGGGGGTTCAAATAGAATAGGTGGGTGGCCTCTAATAACCACGTGGATCATTAGGGCCTCCAAACTACTCCAAAATTTAGGAACTGACAACTTGATAAAAATAGTAAGTTGTGCTGAAAGTGAAAAAGTGAAAGAATTGATGGTGCGGGTCCAAATGGAATAGGTGGGTGGCCACCAATATCCACCTAGATCATTCCCCCCTCCTTAGGAAGCAATGGTCCCCATTGTGTTAAGTTACTCCATGAGAGGAAAATTCTGCTGAAGTTGGTATTGGATTTGTCCAGGATGTCATGGACCTGCTGTTGGATGTGTTGGATGTGTTCAATAAATTTGGTTTCCTCATATAGTACATGTGTGGATTCTGTCTGTGTAATCGCATGAGTTATAGAAATATCAGGTGGCGGTGCGACGGGGGTCAGATCAATGGAGTGCTTGTTCGGAGAACATGTCTTCGAATTCCTCCACGCCTTTTTCCATCTGCTACTACTGTGCAGGGGAGCCCTGTTTTGAGGCTATGGCAACAATCTTATTCTTTACTTCTAGGCGAATGAAAATGAAAATAAATTTCCTTGTTTGGGAAACAATCTTACTGCATTGTTTTGTAGTAGTCAAAGAGATGGCAAGAGGTGGTATTACCTTCGGTATCCTGTACAAGTTATTTCCCAAAGTAATAATGACAACACAAGGCCTAGATTCATACACAGCATGTTGCCTCCACAAGTATCGTTGGCCCAATAATACATCAACTACATCAAGAGGAGAAACATCACACAATACCTCATCCGTGAATGGCTTGATGCTGTACGGAAGGCGACACTGGTGGCGGACACACAAATATCTCCCTGGGTGAAGCCACCCGATGGTATATGGCTGCGGGTGTGCTATGGTCGGTAGGCCAAGCTGCTTCACGACCTTTGCTGAAATAAGGTTCTTTTGGCTTCTGCTATCGATAAGAAATTTCAGTGGAGAACCCTTCACCCACATCTACGAATGGAAGAGGCGCTCCCCCTCCTTTGGATCCTCGAGATCCTTCCTCTGGTTCTTGGTGGTGGCAACAATGGCATTGGGGTCCGCATCAATGATATGCTTCCATTTTTCATCTCTCCAGTCTGGTTCTACTCAAGATTATAAGATGCATTTGATTTGGGTGCCTTCAATTCGACCACCAGTGAATGTTTAGCCCGACACTCTGTTGTGCTGTGAGTGGGGCTATTGTGGAATTCACACCACTTCCCCATGTCCTTCTTTGGATTTTTGGTGGGGTTCTGAGTCGCCCCCCTTTGGCTCTTCCCCTTGTTCTGTGGTTCAGGGGCACCTTTCCGTGGCTTCGGATTCGTGGATCCAAAATCTCTCTTCTTTTGATTAAATTATTTCTCAATCTTGGCAGCATAGCGATATGTCGTGCCAAGCGAGGTGTTAGGGTCCTATAAATATAGGGTTCATATTTTGAATTTACTTTTGATATTCTTGTAAAATATGTACATACCTTGCTTTCTGCAAGTTGTTTTCCCATATTTTGAAAAAAATCAAAAAATCAAAAAATCAAAAAAGAGGGTAAAAAGTCCTAAAAGAAAGATCAAAGGACTTAAAAAATATAGACCCCAAAAGAAAAAAGATGAAAATAAAACATGAAAGTGTGCAAGTCCAAAGGCCACTACTTTTTACTTTTTGCAAATGATTATGGCAAAGTGTCAATAAATGCCATAATCCATGATGAGTTAAACTGTTTAAACTTGACTTGTCATGTTTTCAATTTTCATGTTTCAGATAGTGAATAAATATTGGTCAGACAATTTAATCCTGACTTATCAGTAGATAGGTAGAGAATAATGAGGAGCTCATTAGTTTAATCTGAGCCCTCGGATGAAATAAGGTAGAATTAGATAGTTTTATGCTTTCAAAAGAATAAAATGTTTCAAGGTAGCAAGCTTAAATGCACCTGCTAAAAGGAAGAAAAAATGTTAGAGTAATATTGGGTAGGTAGAAAGAAGTGGGAAAAAGCATGTAATATTCATCACCGATAAAAAATCACTAATTTCCCTTTCCCTATAGATATTCAGTATTCTATACTTCCAGTCAAAAAGGCTCAGAGCATTTCTCTGACTTCTGTTGGGACCGGACCCAAGGCTCGATGATTGGATAGTAGAAAATGTTGAATTCTTATGATAAAATCCCCTTTACCATTATTTATCCCTCATTCATACATTTAATTCATCTTCATAAATAAAGAATCCTTCGTACTTAATGAAACCTAAAATTCAATTTAATTAACTTCCTTCATTCATAAAAAATACAAAAATCCCTCAAAAAACACTCTATCATAAGTAAATTGGTGAAATGATGAAATAATAAGCTTTGCTTTTATTTATTCACTCTACTTAGTCATTAAGTGTATTTTTGTTTATTCCATCTCCCATTGTCATATTAACTTTTAACTTATGCTATTAATTCCCTAAAAATACCTTATCCTATCTATATAATTCCCTTTATCTAAAATACCCCATAAAACCCACTATTATAAAGTTTTTAGACCAAATTTATTATCCACTTGCTAAATTGAAAAACCCAAATAATACTCCCTTTGGTCTAAAACTAACCTTAGTTAAATACCCCGCCCCCTATGGTTATTAGACCCTTCAACAAGTCTAAAAACTGTATAATAAAATAAATAGCGCAAAGATGTTTATTTAAGCATATCCTATGTATTTTGAAATAAAATACATTTACGCCACTCATAGAATTTTAGCCTAAGTTATGAAAGATATTTTATCACTTTATAAGGTTGAAAAAGCTTGCAAACTCCTGCTCATGCAAAAATCTGCCTCTTTGAAAGAAAAGTCACCTTTTAAACCTAAGGCTAAGGTTAAATGTTGCAAAACTTAAGTTTTTCCCTTTTCATATTATTCGCGTTATATAAATCCCCACGCCTTATATAAAGGTAACCCAAGGTACAAACTTAACTTCACTTCGCGTAAATAAGCCTATTCCCGCTTCTATTATGTAAATCCTGATGCTTTATATAATTAACCTTCCATGTATATTTATTTAACCATGCTTAGATCCTACCAGCATATGTATAAATCCTGACTTTGCATATATGAAACCTTTGATAATCCCCGCATCCACATTAAAGAAACAATATGTAAGTTAAACCTTATATAAATTTTTTTTACCCATTTGTGCGTATATAGCAACCCAGGTCCCACCATCTTTTTGCCGCACCTTCCAAAAGAGATCTCAGCCCTTCGCTCTCGATTGTCAGATCCAACGGCTCTTAAATAATATCGCGCTCACAAAGTAATCGTCCGCCCAAAGCCCAAACGGACGCGAAATGGGCTATTTCACCATTTCTGCCTCTTATGACGTGGTAGGTTTTTATTGGATTGCGTTTGTTTCAATAGAAACCACTTACCACCATAATTGAACACGAAAACTACTGCCAATTTCCCATTTTAAAATAAAACCGCTACCACCATTTGATGAGACCTGCATTTAATGCATTTATGATAATAAATATCAAAGTTTAAAACCTTTGATATACCATTTCTGATTGTAAAAGAGCTCTGCTCGACTGTGTAAAAACCCTTTGCTCAAATTGTCGACTTATACCTAGAGAAAATCAAATTTGACCACAGATTCCCCATTGAAGACTAGTAAAGCCATTTACTGCACCAACAATCTGGACCAGTCCTCAGATTAAACCAATATCTTCTCAAGAATCCTTCAAGCAACCAAATACCTGCGTTTAAAGGTATTTCTCGACAGTTAAAACCTGCAATTTCAAGTTTAGACCATGAATGATTAAACCATGCCTGTAATTAAGGGTTTCACCGAACCAATTTGCCTAAAAAAGCCCCAAAAAGATGCCAAACCCTGGCCAATTTTTCCCAGAAAATTTTGTGTTCGAGAAAACCACTTTTGAAGCTAATCTCCTCAATTTGTGACCTTTGAAGATCATTTTCAAATACAGAAAAGGGTTTAAAACCTACAGATATCTTAAAAACTCTTTTTTGCAGTCAAATCTATTCAAGAAACCCTCGTTTTCTGTCTTATCCCAGTTTCTATCCTCTGACAAAGAAAATCAACTCTTGCAAAAATTTTAAGCTTGCAGTAGTTATTCCAAAATGACCAAAAAGTAGATCACAACTAAACCTGGAGGTTCTAAACCAACCAATCCTGGAGGATCCAAACCTCCTAAATCTGTAACACCTAAAGCTGTTAAATCTACTCTATCCCTAACTGCTAAATCCAATGTATCAGTAAATCCCCTCCAACCACCTGTAACTACTGAAGAAACCCTTCCATTGACTGATATGGACTACAATATTGTTGATCCTATTGTAGAATTCAATATTTTAGAAATACATAATTGGTGCTATGATAAATACTTGGACACAGATGAAATGCTATTTGGGAGACTCATTTGCCTAAATATGTAGTTCCATTGACCCACCTTGGACAAGAGCTTGTCAGATTATGTCAAAAGCATTATGAACTAGACCAAAGGGCCATTGTTAATGCTGAGAGAGAAATCCTTTTTACCATCATAGTAGAATCAATAAATCAAATGCTGCAATTATAGTCTGATCCTCAACCAGTCCCCCTATCTATAGAAGCTTTGAACCAGTTGTACTTAGGCCTGGATTTCCCAAAGAAGTTTATGATATTTTAAAACTTTTTGCCTTCCCATGTTGACATTCCTAAGTTAAACCCTCCTTATTCTACTGCCAAATTTCCTGAAGGGTCTAGGCATATTATTTCAATGCTATCTTTTATACTGGGATACTTTACAGATGGATTCACTGATGAATCCATTCTTGGCTTTCTATCCACCTTATCTCTAGGCCAACCTCCGGCAATCATTTTTTATTATGCCAAATTCATAGTAGACAATATTCATCATCAACTGATCAAACTACCCACTGAAGGGGTTTTTAGATACTCTTCCTACTTGTTTCACTTATTTTTATTCTTCCAAGTTGATAATTTTCCAATATCATTGCAAAATATGGACTTGGAGGGTAAGACTTTATCCATTGTCTTCTAGACTTCCTTGCTCAGGAAAGAGAGTAGTGAGTTCACCTACACAGATTTTTCAGACCTTTTGTTGCATCCAACAATGAACATTTTGTACAAAGCAGAGCAGCCCAGAGTTAATGAAGAAATGAAAATAATCTTGCAACTATCAGAACAAAATAAAATGGGAGACTAGTTTCTTTATGAAAAGCATACAGAGATAAGCATTTTTGGATCCAACTTATTACCTTATAAGTTGCCAAAATACATGAACATGAGAATTTTTGCATTGGAATATTTAAGACAGATTCTCAATTCTGACTCTATCAACTTCTTAGCTGCAAGGAAAAAGACTAATTCAAGCTGAGGAATCAGGTTGGTCCTTTCATCATAAATAACAGAGAGGCATAAAAAGAAATCTCAAAGAGACTAGTAGAGTTCAAATTTCAAGAAAGTTTTCCATGGAACTATGATCCTCAAGGAATCCTGAGCAATTTAAGGGTAAAATGTAAACTAACACCCTTCATACATGAGCTTAAGCCAGAGATTGAGAAGTTTTCCAATCAAGAAGAATGGGTAGAGAACACACTGATAGATACAGCTAATACTACAGAGACAATAGGAAAAATGGTTACAACACAAGCCCTTGAAGTTGTAAAGCAGCCAGAGACTTTAGCCAAAAGAAACAGAGAAGAAGGAGCATACACAACAGAAACAACTTCAGAAACTAAATTAAAACTGATTTATAATAAAAGGCTTAAATTAAATTCAATTGGGAAAGAAAAATTAATTGACAATGAAGATACAAATGAACCAGAGGTAAATAATGATGAAGCTACAATGATAATCAATGAAACTCTTGCAGAGATTGAAAAAGAGAAAACAACAGGTAAAAATGATACTCAAATGATTGAAAATCCACACAATATGGAGGACTCTTCCTAAAAAAAAGCCGAGGAAAAGGATTTAGATATCAAAGAGAAATATAAACAGATAAAGCAGAAGAATGAGGAAATTAATTCAGAGATATATTCTCAATTCCTCAAGAAAAAACCTGGGAATCAAAATAGGCTACCGACAGCCTTTGATTATTCTACAAACAAAATGATTATGTCATTTTTGCAACCAACTACCTCAGCACCAAAAACAGTGGTAGATTATAAAAAGGTGGAGTTTGAGGTAGACACTGAAAATGTTCATGAGCTAGACCAAATTGAATTTCATAGACATAGCTCTGAAATGTTGTATTCAATTGTGGTGACAAAGGAAATGAGTGCTACCAAGTTGCAGAATACTATTCTTAACATGCAGGATCAAATGAAGCTAGACAAGGGATCTTTGTATGCAAAGGACCTAAGGATTAAAGCCTTAGAGGATTTAGTTCTACAGGTGGGATATGATCCCTCAAATGTTCAAGCAGTAGAATTGTTAGTCAAGAAAAAGAATGATGATATTGCAGCTTTGAGGAAACAACTTAAGATTTCTCAAAGTGAGCATCCACAGACCAAAGAAATCCTTCAAGAGCAAAGTGAAAAAGAAGAGATGATGAAGCTCATCCTCAAATTAACTGCTCAGATCAAAGAAATGGAATCCCAAATGGACCAGCTTGTCCAAGAGAAGGAAACTGTGAAATAAACTGACACTTCTATCATTCCTTCAATTATACCAGTGATTACCACAACAGTGGCTTCCACATTAGGAGAAAAAATAGCACCAAAAGAACCACTGGCAACTGCAGTGCCAGTGATTTCAACTACTACTTCAAACAATGATTCATCTACAACTCAGGTTTAACCAACATATGAAGCAGGTCAAATTGTAAAATCTATGGAGGAAATGTCTTTGAAAACTAATGAAACCAATAGCCTAAAGAAGATGATTGATAACCTTGAAGCCACAAATAATTTAGCTTTGATAAATGCTAAAACTCATGAACATAAGGCAATTAGACTTGGAGAACAAATCAAGGGCTTACAAAAGGAGCTAACTTTCACTAAGCAAATTTCATTTGTAAAAAATCATCTATGGACAAACATAATTGAAGCCATTCACACTCAATGGCCTTCAATTCAGGTTATATATGAGCAAAGAGACTTATTACTAGCAGCTCAGGCAGAGATATAGAATACCAAGGATGAGTTAACTAATAAGCTAGCTTAGGCTTTAAAACTCATCACATTCCTGAACAGCAAGAACAGAGAATAATTGGAAGAATTACAGGTATTGGACAGAACATAAACCATTTTACAGATTAAAAGGGTAGTAACCAAGAAAAATTTGATGAAGTACCTGGAAGAGAAATGTGAATCAATGAACATTGCCATAACAAAGTTTATGGTAAAATACACAAAATTAAGACAGAGGGGCTTGCCAGACATCCATGTCTTTAATGAAAAACTGATGCCCCAGAAGGATTATGATAAAAAGATAAGGGAATTTTCCAAGGAACAAGTCAGCAAACCGTTACCACAAGGCACTCCCATAGGAAAAGTCCTCCTTCAGCACTTTGAAGATTTGTTTTTCTAAAACATGAGATTAAACATCTCTTTGTGTTCAAGCCCACTTTTGCTAAATACATAGAGGCTAATGAGAATTTTAGAAAGCTAAAGAATGTCAAAATTCCCAATTAAGAACAGTGGAAAATTTTTACAGATTTAATGTAACAATGAGAGGTAAAAAAATGAAGAAAATTACCTTGAAAAACAATAAAAAAGAAACAGTGAAGTAAAAGGACAGTCTGCTGATTTTTTACTGCACAAAGATATATTTTTACAGCAGTAAATAGTGGAAATATCAGTCAAAAGTGTATCAACATTAAAGAGTATCAGATGAAAGAGTATCAACTAAGGCAACTCAAATGAAGATATTTTCTAGCAGCCAGCAAGTAGGACAACTAATCACTCAAAAATATCCTTGTTAGATAAAGTAGTTCTATTTATTTTGGATAAGAGGACAGCTTGTTGATTTGTTAAGCAACTTTCCCTCTTATTTTGTAAAGTTATTTTCTATTTCCTAAAGATATTCCTATATTTCTCCTAGGATATTTGTAACTACATTTTGTATAAATACTTCTACATTAGAAGTCTTCAGTGTGGAATAAAATTGCTAGACTTTACTATAGTATTTTTTGCTGAACATTGGAGGCTATTATGTGTTGATTTTGAAGTAGCAGACTGGACAAAGCTAAACTGGCATCATAATTCATGATCCCTTTGATAATCTGATGAGTGAAGTACTCCCTTCTTGTCATTGTTTTATTTTCTGAGTTTCATGCAATTCATTATATGTTTGTTCTATCTGAATGTGCAACTAGGAATATTACTACAAGTTAGTCTAGTGCTCCCTATTTTTAACTAGTTACCATTTTAATGTTTTTTACTGATTTTCGGTGTTATGAATCCTCGATTTCTCCTACTCTCGTTTGACCCCTGCCTCCTTCTTCCATTTTCCGGATCAAACGATCCTTCATTGCCCTTTATCTCGATCATACCATTTCACCAAAAGACACTTTTCCAAATATCTGAGGGTTATCTATTTTTCCCTGAATACATTTATACCTTTTTGGCCTTGACTTCTAGTGCTGCTAGCTAGATTTAGACTCCATAGCCCAATGGAAAAGTTGATTTCTCTCTAGTTTACCTCTAAGTGATTTTTTCCCACCAAAACCATTAAAAAAAAAACCAATTATTCTATCATAACTAGCCTAAGAACATAAATAAAAACAAATATAAATCTTAAAGAGAGAGCCCTCTCTGAATTCCAGGAAGGCTAGATCCTAGAATTTGAAGTAAGTTTGTGGTTACCTCTAGTGTTCTTTAAATAAAATCTTAAATCCCACAACTTAAGAAATTACTATGGTGATAACATACTAGCGACCATACTGGGGAACTAACCAATCTCCAGTCTTAAATTTAATCTTAAAGGAAGATCTTTCATTTATCTTTTTACTTTAAGATTATTTTAATAGGTTGTGGATATTCAAAATAATCATTCTGACTTCTAGGAAAACCTACTATACTAGGTCTAACCTGGATCCTAAGCCTGCAATTATAGTAGATAACCCATATCATATTGGTAAAAAGAAAAAACAAACTGTCAATTTAGAAAATTAAGTACCATTAAGAAAATCCAATTCTTTACCCAAAGAGTTAGTGAGTTTAAATGATATTGATTTTGATCTGAAGTTTGAATATTAAATGTTTAAAACTAAATTTGAAACTGATTTGAAAAATATTGTTATAGATCCTATTTTCCTTTCATTTTTGAATGCAAAAAAGTAAAATATTTCAGTAGGAACAAAGTCAAATAAATCTGAATATCAAAATACAGTTGAAAAGATTAATGTTTCATTGATTAAAGATATTAATGAAGCTATTTAATTAGCTCATTTGTTGTCTTACATAAAACCTCCAGTTTCTTAATTGCATACAACAATAATACCAACAACAGATTCATCTTTATATGTTGTCACTTCATTTATAGATACTTTTGCAAGTTCATCTACAGACCATTTCATTCCTAAGTTGCCTTTGCAACCTAGGATATTATTTCCTTCATCCACTGCATCCACTACTTTTCATTCAGATTTTATATGCACCACATCTTTATTTCCCAGCAATTCCATTTACATACCAGCTTAATTTCCTAGCTCTTCAACTACAGTTGTTAGTTCATTAGCTATCATACCCAGCACTGCCCCTATCATTACTATTATACCTCCTAGCTCAACAAAGCTTCAAGCCATGGTTGCTAGGTATTGACCCCTTGTCTTATCCCAAAACCTCCATGATATGCCTCAAGATTACCAAAAAAATGTACCACTGTTTGATGGCATTTCACAATATACTACTCAACAACATGTAACTAAAATGACAGATTATTGTGAAATTTATGAAATTGATGAGTCAGATGTCCAGATGAGGTTATTTGCACAAATTTTAACAGGAGAAGTTAAAAAATGGTTCAAAAATTTAGTTGCTGGTAGTGTAGCTGATTTAGCTGCATTATAGAGAATATTTTTAATAAATGGGAAAGGAAAAAGAACCCCCTTCAAATTTTTTCTGAGTTTGATGCTTTGAAAAGATCTCTTACTGAGTCTGTCTAAGAATACTGCACTAGGTATAACAGTGTCTATAATTCTATTCTGACAGATCTTAAACCTGCACCTTACTCTATTTTTCTCAAATTCCCTGATGGATTTGATAATGATTTGAGAGAAAGAGATGCCCAAACCTTATAACAGATGCAATTAGATGCTATCAGTGTAGAAATCAACATTTTAGCTAGAACGACCAGACTTAGAAATGAAAGAAGAGTTACAATTAAAGAAGAAAGTTCAAACTCAGATATTAAATTGGATTTATTTGCTAAAAATTTAGAAAGGGTGGTAGAAAGATTAGATAATATAGATAGAAAACCTCAATGGGATAATCAACCTCAGATTAGAAATCCCAATTTCAGAAAAAAACACTAATTCTGGAAAAGTTAAAGAAGCAGCTCCAGACCAAAACATTAGGCTCCCATTTCAGGAGAACTATGCTGAAAGTTCTGAAAATAATGATGAAGATGAGGATGACATCAATCATCTAATGGGAATAGATGAAAACAACACCATTTTCCTCACTTAGGAAGATTTGGAACTATTTGAGCTTCAACAACTCAAATTAAACTCCAGTGAATCCTTTGACTACAAAAAAGGTTATGACTTTGCTATTAATGAAATTCACAGTCAGTATAACCTTAGAAACAAGAAAAATAATGAGTCTTATACTAAAAACAATGCCCAAAATCAAAATAAGAAAAGTGTAGAAGCCCCAAAAACAAAAGTTTTGAAAATTCTCCCAAGGGAAAATAAGCGAATTTCCAATCATTTCAGTCCTAAAAAATCAACAAGTCCCAAAGTTGTTGATATTACTGATGAAGTAGCTCAATCTTCCAAATATGCACAGAAAGATAATATTCTTAAAGCTTGTAATTTGTAAAAACAACAATTTCTGATCCTAAAAAGATTTGTGCTGATTCTAAATCAGAAAATCCTAGAACAGATAATTCCAAAGCACCTACTAATAATTCTAAATCTGATAAAATTTCTGCTGCCACACAAACAGTCCCTGAAAAGAAAATTAAAAGCAACAAAACTCAAGAAACTCAGACAGAGAGTGCTAAGACAATTGAAGATAAAAATACAACTGTTGAAAATCAAGAAAAACCAACTTAGATTAAAGTTACTAAAGATGAATTAGTTCAAATTAGTAAATCTCAATCCTCATTCAATATTCAGACTTAAATTGATAAGTTAGAAATACCTATTCCTTTAATAGAATTGGTTAAAAATGACTTATACAAATCAAATATAACTGAAACTTTGAATATGAATGATGGTGAAGATGTTATTAATTTGAATGATGATAAACCACGGTTGATTTTCGGCCCTGATGTGAATGGAAAGCATTCAGATGGATCAGTCCCTCCTTTCTATATCAATCTTACCATCCATGATCAGATTTTACCCAACGCTATGTTAGATTCAGGAGATTCCCATAATTTAATGCCCAAAGCTATCGTGGAAACTCTTAATCTAGAAATAACCAGGCCTTACAAAGATTTGTTTTCATTTGATTCTAGAAAAGTTAAGTGCTTAGGATTAATTAAAGACTTACGTGTGAATTTAGTTCAGTACCCTGGTAAGAGTATGGTAATGGACATGATAGTAGCTAACATCCCACCAAATTATGGTATTCTTCTTTCTCACTCATGGGGCCGGAGCGAAGTTGCGGGGATCTCTACAATTAGACATGAGCTATGCTACAATATTAGTGTTTGGTCAACCCAAAAAGCTATATAGGGAAACTTTAATGAAATTCATGGTCAGTAGTGCTGAGAGATCCATAAATTACCCCATTTATTCTACACCAACTGACCTTGACTCTTTTATTTCGTGTAACTCTGATAACAATGAAATCCAAACTGAATTGATTGATAAAAAGCCAAAACAAAACAATGACAACATATTTCATGAGTCCCTTTGGCACTTAGACTTTGATGGCTCTGTAAACAAATCAGGAGCAGGAGCAGGAGTATGGATTACAAATATGGAAACTAATCATTCAGAAGGACATGCCTTCAGACTCAACTTCAAATGTACCAAAAACATGGCAAAGTATGAGGCACTTATTCTAGGCATCTAGATCATCAGAAACTTAGGAGGAAAAATAATACTAATCATGGGATATTCGGAATTAATCATTAGGAAAATAAATGGAGATTATTCTGTTTATAATCCTAGACTAGCCAGATATAGAGATACAATAATTGAGCTAACTGATGATTTATTGGAATGCAAGTTTGCTGCTATACCCAGAAGAAAAAACATCCAAGCACACTGTCTAGTAACTTTTGCTAGTACTTGTAACTTACCATTCCAACCAACTCATAGGTATACTGCTGAGATTAAACATAGACCAATTATCCTAGACCACCTCAAGTATTGGCAGATTTTCTCTCAGGATGAACAAATTTACCATTTTTTAAATAATGAGGAAGAATTTCAAAATTGTAAAATAGATACTGACAGTAATATACAATCAGATTTTGATTGTGAAGTAGATAACATAGATGTACATAAATTTTAAAACCCAAATGTATTTATTCAATCTGATATAGATAAATTAGAGAATATATATATTGAGCAAATCATTGAAGAAGAAATTGACATGTTAGACTTGAAAGATAATTTTTTGACTAAAGGTTTAACCCCTTTGGAAGACCTTTTTTATTCCAATGATCTGCCTAAAGAGAAAAAAATGGAACCAGTTAGGTCTGACATTGAGGAATGTAACATTGGGACAGAATTAAAACCAAAAATGATTAAACTGTCTAAATCTTTACCGCCACAAGAAAAGGAACAATACATTGATATTTTAAAGGAATATCAAGATGTGTTTGCTTGGAGTTGTGAAGATCTTAAAGCTTATAACACAAGCATAATCCAACACAAAATTTCCATAAAAGATGATAAAAAACCATTCAAACAAAAATTGAGGAGAATTAATCCTGTTCTATTACCTTTGATAGAAAAGGAAGTAAAATGCATGTATGATGATTAAATTATTGCATCAATTAGATATTCTGATTAGGTTTCAAACCTAGTTCCAACAAGAAAGAAAACAGGTGAAATTAGGTTATGTGTCAACTTTAGAAATCTTAACAAAGTGTCTTTAAAGGATAATTACCCTTTACCAAATATGGATCATATATTACAAAGGGTATTTGGTTCCTATAGAATTTCTTTGTTAGATGGTTTTTCAGGATACAACCAGATCCTAGTCCAAAATGAAGATCGGGCTAAAACAACTTTCACCACTCCTTGGAGCACTTACATGTATTTGAAAATGCCCTTCGGTATGATGAATGCAAGAGAAACCTTTCAGAGAGCTATGAACATAGCCTTTGTAAAGGAGATTCATGACTTCTTGGTAATTTATTTGGATGAAATTACTGTATTTTCCAAATCAAATAATGAACACTTGGATCATTTGAGACAGGTCTTTATTAAATGTAGGAAATTTGGCATCTCTTTAAATCCCAAGAAAACTCTCTTTGGATTAGAGGAAGGTAAGTTACTAGGACATATAATTTCAAAAGAAGGAATTCGAATTGATCCTGCTAGGATAGAAGTGATTTTGAACATTCATCCACCTAGAAATATCAAATAATTACAAGCTTTCTTAGGTAAAATTAACTTTTTGAGAAGATTTATATCAAACTTGGCTGAAATAATTAGAGAACTAAACAATATGCTCAAAAAAGACTCAACTTTAAAATGGAAAGTTGAAGCCAAACAATTATTTGATTCCATAAAATAGGCTTTAACTAAAACACCAGTCTTAGTCAGTCCAGATTTCAAAAAAGACTTTACAATTTTTTGCTTTTGCATCAGAGCATAACATTGTTGTAGTTTTACTGTAGAAGAATCAAGGTTTTGAACAACCTATAGATTTTTTTAATAAAACTCTTAGAGATGCACCTCTGAAATATAACATAATAGAGAAACAAGCCTTAGCTTTGGTTAAGGCCATAAAATATTTCAGAGTTTACATTCTCTATTTCCACATAATTGCCTATGTCCCTAATTCTATAGTTAAAGACATTCTTACTCAGGATGGCCCTGATGGAAGAAGAGGTAAGTGGATTGAAACTATCATAGAATATTACATAGAAATCAAACTAACCAAACTCATTAAAGGACAAGGATTAGCTAGATTAATGGTTGAATCCAATTACAATGCATTAGACATAAATTTTATTGCTCATATTGATGACCCGGAAGAGATGGCGACTCCAATGATTAGTGAAGCCTTTCTAGATTCAACTTGGTACTCAGATATTATCTTTGTACTTAATTACTTACAAGCTCCGTCTGGATTATCAAGGATAAAAGCCAGATTTCTTAAACTTAAAGCAATGGGATTTTGTATTTTAGATAATGTGTTTTTTTGGAAAGAACATAGTGGGATATTACTAAATTGTTTACTAAAAGAAGAAGCTGACAAAATTCTTGAAGAATTTCATGCAGGTGACTGTGAAGGGCATTTATGATGGAAAATTACTGTAGATAAGATCCTTAGAGCTGGTTTTACTAGCCTACCTTATTTGTTGATGTTAAGAAATTTGTTACTTCATGTCACAAATGTCAAATTTTTGAAGGAAAAAAGAAATTGTTACCTTTACTCTTAAATCCAATTTCAACTGAGATGCCATTTCAACAATGGGGTTTAGAATTCATTGGAGAAATTCACCTCCCATCATCTAGCCAACATAAGTGGATTTTGACTGCCATAGATTACTTTACTAAGTGGGTTGAAGCCATTCCTACTAGACAAGCCACTAATACAGTCATTATGCCTTTCATAGAAAACAACCTTTTATCTAGATTTGGATGCCCTCAGAAAATAATTACTGATAATGCAACAACATTTAAATCTAAGAAAATGATTGCCTTTTGTCACAAGTACCATATTACCCTAGGCCACTCTACTGCTTATTACCCTCAAGGTAATGGCCTAGCTGAATCTTCGAATAAAAGCCTTGTAAATATTATTAAAAAATTACTTGAAGATAACAAAAATGCTTGGAATAAAAAGTTAGTCTATGCCTTATGGGTAGATATACTTACTACCAAAAATTCAATTAGCACTTCCCCTTATAAAATTGTTTATGGGATGGATGTAGTTTTCCCATCATCCTTAGGTGTTCCAGTAATGAAGATCATTCAAGAATCACAAGTGGAAATCAATGATATGCAAAGGAGGATAAATCAAACTATTCTTCTACAACAAACAAGGGAAGAAGTCTATGAGAAATCCCAAGTCATTCATGATAAAATCAAGAAATTTTTTAATAAAAGAAGCAAAGAAGATTAATTTTACATTGGAGATCAAGTGTTAAAGTGGGATTCAAGGAAAGAGGACAAAGTTAAGCATGGAAAGTTTGACTTTCTATGGAAAGCACCTTATGTAATTTATGGATATAGGGGTAACAATTCTTTTTTCATCAAAGATTTATATGGAACATATATTCAAGAAGGACCAGTTAATGGTAGAATGCTCAAGCACTACTATCCTTCTGAGTTGACCAATAGTTAATCCCAATTACTTTTTACATCATTGTAAATATCCATTGAAGTTTTTAGATTGGATTGGATATTTTCTTTCCAAAGTTGAAGCTTAGAGAGAATGCCCTAAGATTTGAAGAGTAAAATGTCATAAATATGAGTTTTTTCAGAAAACAAAAGACAATTACTGGATCATCATGGTCAAAATTAAAGGCTACTAGTCTTAGAGTTCTTGACATTTCAGCAGGAAATGCCATCCCCATGTGAAGAACTATTAGGGTCCTGTAAATATAGGGTTCATAATTTTGAATTGACTTTTGATAGTCTTGTAAAATATTTACATACCTTGCTTTCTGCAAGATGTTTTCCCATATTTTGAAAAAAATCAAAAAATCAAAAAAGAGGGTAAAAAGTCCTAAAAGAAAGATCAAAGGACTTAAAAAATATAGACCCCAAAAGAAAAAATATGAAAATAAAACATGAAAGTGTGCAAGTCCAAAGGCCACTACTTTTACTTTTTGCAAATGATTATGGCAGAGTGTCAATAAATGCCATAATCCATGATGAGTTAAATTGTTTAAACTTGACTTGTCATGTTTTCAATTTCCATGTTTCAGATAGTGAATAAATATTGGTCAGACAATTTAATCCTGACTTATCAGTAGATAGGTAGAGAATAATGAGGAGCTCATCAGTGTAATCTAAGCCTTCGGATGAAATAAGGTAGAATTAGATAGGTTTATGCTTTCAAAAGAATAAAATGTTTCAAGGTAGCAAGCTTAAATGCACCTGCTAAAAGGAAGAAAAAATGTTAGAGTAATATTGGGTAGGTAGAAATAAGTGGGAAAAACATGTAATATTCATCACAGGGAAAAAATCACTAATTTTCCTTTCCCTATAGGTATTCAATATTATATACTTCCAGTCAAAAAGGCTCAAAGCATTTCTCTGGCTTCTGTTGGGACCGAACCCAAGGCTCGATGATTGGATAGTAGAAAATGTTGAATTCTTATGATAAAATCCCCTTTACCGTTATTTATTCCTCATTAATCCATTTAATTTTTCTTCATAAGTAAATAATATTTCTTACTTAATGAAACCTAAAATCCCATTTAATTAACTTCCTTCATTCATAAAAAATACAAAAAACCCTAAAAAAAACACTCTATCCTAAGTAAATTGGTGAAATGATGAAATAATAAGCTTTTCTTTTATTTATTCACTCTACTTGGTCATTTAGTGTATTTTTGTGTATTCCATTTCCCCTTGTCATATTAAATTTTAACTTACGCTATTAATTCCCTAAAAATACCTTATCCTATCTATATAATTCCCTTTATCTAAAATTCCCACTAAAACCCACTATTATAAAGTTTTTAGACCAAAGTTATTATCCACATGCTAAATTAAAAAACCCAAATAATACTCCCTTTGGTCTAAAACTAACATTAATTAAATACCTCACCCCCTATGGTTATTAGACCCTTCAAAAAGTTTAAAAACTATATAATAAAAT
Source organism: Pinus albicaulis (assembly GCA_034641835.2). NCBI lineage: Eukaryota > Viridiplantae > Streptophyta > Pinopsida > Pinales > Pinaceae > Pinus > Pinus albicaulis. The sequence continues at coordinate 3,676,814 of CM076583.1, read as the reverse complement.
AAATAGTGCAAAGATGTATATTTAAGCATATCCTATGTATTTTGCAATAAAATACATTTACCCCGCTCATAGAATTTTAGCCTAAGTTATGAAAGATATTTTATCACTTTATAAGGTTGAAAAAGCCTGCAAACTCCCGCTCATGCAACAATCCGCCTCTTTGCAAGCAAAGTCACCTTTTAAACCTAAGGCTAAGGTTAAATGTCACAAAACTTAAGTTTCTCCCTTTTCATATTATTCCTGTCATATAAAGCCCCACGCCTTATATAAAGTTAACCCAAGGTGCAAACTTAACTTCACTTTGCGTAAATAAGCCTATTCCTGCTTCTATTATGTAAAGCCTGATGCTTTATATAATTAAACTTCCATGTATATTTCTTTAACCATGCCTAGATCCTGCCACCATATGTATAAATCCCGACTTTGCATATATGAAACCTTTGATAATCCTCGCATCCACATTCATTAAACAATATATAAGTTAAACCTTATATAAAATTTTTTTACCCATCTGCGTGTATATAGTAACCCCGGTCCCACCATCTTTTTTCCGCACCTTCTAAAAGTGATCTCAGCCCTTTGCTCCCGATTGTCAGATCCAACGGCTCTTAAATAATATCGCGCTCACAAACTATTCGTCTGCCTAAAGCCCAAACAGATGCGAAATTGGTTGTTTCACCATTTCCACCTCTTATGACGTGGAAGGTTTTTATTGGATCGTGTTCGTTTCAATAGAAACCACTAACCACCAGAATTGAACGTGAAAAATGCTGCCAATTTCCCATTTTAAAATAAAACCGCTCCTGCCATTTGATGAGACATGCATTTAATGCATTTATGATAATTAAATATCAAAGTTTAAAACCTTTGATATACCATTTCTGATGTTTATTTGCGCATTCCGAATTGTAAAAGAGCTCCGCTCGACAGTGTGAAAACGCTTTGCTCAAATTGTCGACTTATACCTAGAGAAAATCAAATTTGACCACAGATTCCCCATTGAAGACCAATAAAGCCATTCGCTGCACCAACAATCTGGACTAGTCCTCAGATTAAACCAATATCTTCTCAAGAACCCTTCAACCAACCAGATACCTGTGTTTAAAGGTATTTCTCGACAGTTAAAACCTGCAATTTCAAGTTTAGAGCATGAATGATTAAACTAGGCCTGTAATTAAGGGTTTTACCGAACCAATTTGCCTAAAAAAGCCCCAAAAAGAGGCCAAACGCTAGCCAATTTTTCCCAGAACATTATGTGTTCGAGAAAACCACTTTTGAAGCCAATCTCCTCAATTTGTGACCTTTGAAGTTTAATTTCAAATACAGAGAAGGGTTTAAAACCTATATATATCTTAAAAACTCCTTTTTGCAATCAAATATATTCAAGAAACCCTCGTTTTCTGTCTTATCCCAGTTTATATCCTCTGACAAAGAAAATCAACTCCTGCAAACAATTTAATCTTGCAGTAGTTATTCCAAAATGACCAAAATGCAGATCACAGCTAAACCTAGAGGTTCTAAACCAACCAAGCCTGGAGAATCCAAGCCTCCTAAATCTGTAACACCTAAAGCTGTTAAATCTACTCCAGCCCTCACTGCTAAATCCATTGTATCAGTAAATCCCCTCCAGCCACCTGTAGCTGCTGAAGAAACCCTTCCATTAACTGATATGGACTACAAGATTGTTGATCCTATTGTAGAATTCAACCTTTTAGAAATACATAATTGGTGCTATGATAAATACTTGGACACATATGAAATGCCTATTTGGGAGACTCATTTGCCCAAATATGTAGTTCCATTGACCCTCCCTGGATAATACCTTGTTAGATTATGTCAAAAGCATTATGAACCAGACCAAAGGGCCATTGTTAATGCTGAGAGAGAAATCATTTTACCATCACAGCAGAATCAATAAATCAAATGATGCAATTACAGTCTGATGCTCAACTAGTCCCCCTATCTATAGAAGCTTTGACCCAATTGTACTTAGGCCTGGATTTCGCAAAGAAGTTTATGATATTTCAAAACTTTTTTCCTTCCCATGTTGACATTCCTAAGTTAAACCCTCCTTATTCCACTGCCAAATTTCCTGAAGGGTCTAGGAATATTATTTCACTGCTATCTTTTATACTGGGATACTTTACAGATGGATTCACTGATGAATCCATTAATCTTGGCTTTCTATCCACCTTATCTCCAGTCCAACCTCCAGCAATCATTTTTGATTATGCCAGATTCATAGCAGACAATATTTATCATCAACCGGCCAAACTACCCACTGAAGGGGTTTTCAGATACTCTTCCTACTTGTTTCACTTATTTTTATTCTTCCAAGCTGATAATTTTCCAATTGCATTGCAAAATATGGACTTGGAGGGTAAGCCTTTATCCATTATATTCTGGACTTCCTTGCTCAGGAAAGAGAGAAGTGAGTTCACCTACACAGATTTTTCAGACCTTTTCCTACATCCAGTAATGAACATTTTGTACAAAGCAGAGCAGCCCACAGTCAATGAAGAAATGAAAAGAATCTTACAAATATTAGAACATAATAAAATGGGAGATTGGTTTCTTTATGAAAAGCATACATAGATAATATTTTTTGGATCCAACTTATTACCTTATAAGTTTCCAAAATACATGAACATGAGAAATTTTGCATTGGAATATTTAAGACAGATTCTCAATTCTGACTCTTTCAACTTCTTAGATGCAAGGAAAAATACTCAATTCAAGTTGAAGAATCAAGTTGGTCCTTTCATCATAAATAACAGAGAGGCAGAAAAATAAATCTCAAAGAGACTAGTAGAGTTCAAATTTCAAGAAAGTTTTCCATGGAAGTATGATCCTCAAGGGATACTGAGTAATTTAAGGGTAAAATGTAAACTAACACACTTCATACATGAGCTTAAGCCAGAGATTGAGAATTTTTCCAATCAAGAAGAATGGGTAGAGAACACACTGATAGATATAGCTACTAATACAGAGACAATAGGAAAAATGGTTACAACACAAGCCCTTGAAGTTGTAAAGCAGCTAGAGACTTCAGCCAAAAGAAACAGAGAATAAGGAGCATACATAGCAGAAACAACTTCAGAAACTAAATTGAAACTGATTTATAATAAAAGGATTAAATTCAGTTCAATTGGGAAAGAAAAAGTAATTGACATTGAAGATAAAAATGAGCCAGAGGTAAATAATGATTAAGTTATAGTGATAATCAATGAAACTCTTGCAGATATTGAAAAAGAGCAAAAAAAAGGTAAAAATGATACTCAAATGATTGAAAAGCCATAGAATATGGAGGTCTCTTCCTCACAAACAACCGAGGAAAAGGATTTAGATATCAAAGAGAAATATAAACAGATAAAGCAAAAGAATGAGGAAATTAAATCAGAGATATATTCTCAATTCCTCAAGCAAAAACCTGGGAATCAAAATAGGATACTGACAGCCTTTGATTATTCTATAAACAAAATGATTATGTCATTTTTGCAACCAACTACCTCAGCACCAAAAACAGTGGCAGATTATAAAAAGGTGGAGTTTGAGGTAGACACTGAAAATGTTCATGAGCTAGACCAAATTTAATTTCATAGACATAGCTCTGAAATGTTGTATTCAATTGTGGTGACAAAGGCAATGAGTGCTACCAAGTTGCAGAATACTATTCTTAACATGCAGGAGCAAATGAAGCTAGACAAGGGATATTTGTATGCAAAGGACCTAAGGATTAAAGCCTTAGAGGATTTAGTTCTACAGGTGGGATATGATCCCTCAAATGTTCAAGCAACAAAATTGTTGGTCAAGAAAAAGAATGATGATATTGCAGCTTTGAGGAAACAACTTAAGCTTCCTCAAAGTGAGAATCCACAGACCAAAGAAATATTTCAAGAGCAAAGTGAAAAAGAAGAGATGATGAAGCTCATCCTCAAATTAACCACTCAGATCAAAGAAATGGAATCCAAAATGGACTAGCTTGTCCAAGAGAAGGAAACTGTGAAAGACACTGACACTCCTATCATTCCTTCAGTTATACCAGTGATTACCACAGCAGTCAGGGAAAAATTTGAGAACCCCCCTAAATTTATATATATAATAAATAGGCAAATCCCCATGATACATAGGAAAAATGGAAGGCGATTTTATTAATAATATAATATGTATATATAATTTTTTGGCGAATCTCTCACGAGATTATATTATCCTATAAAATCATGGCGAATCACCAGTACAAATGGCGAATCACTACTACAAAATGGTGAATCGTTGTCTAGTGGAGTTTGGGGTGTTGGTTCCAATGAAGATATGGTAGTTGAACCAGGAGTAGAAGGAAGAGAACCACCGAGACCAAGCATGGCACATGGTGACTTGTGAGGGAAGTAGTTCTCGTGTAGTTTGGAAAACGTGTTCTTCTAGTTCTGCTAAGCGTAGTGTTGTTTCTCATGCTACTACTAGCACTGATATTGAGGTTGGAGAGGAGTTTGAGGAAGCATGGAAGGTAGCAGTGGTGGAGAATTACAAAGAGTACCCCATGATGGGCTCCATTTTTCCCTTTGGTATTTGTGCCTGCAAGACCTTCTTTCCATTGAACCAACAATTAGCCGTTCAACCAACAATCAACTTGACTGAGTTGATTAGGTACGAGTCAAATTAGACTAATCTTCAAAACTATGCTTTGCACTATCCCATATTTATCACACTAATGCTACACAACATTGTGCATTTGCACCTAACTCTCAATAATTCTTTTCCAAGAAAAATTTATAATAAGAAAAATATTTTACTATATTCTAAAAGGTGAAGATGTAGAAATCATGCCACAAATTGAAAGGAAATAAAATATCTTTCCTCAAACCACCAAATATATAAAGAAAACAATAATTATTATAATAATAGAACTAGATCTATCGATCTATCGATCTATACATGATATGAGAACCATAAGCATTCAAGAGACTAATTTCAAACTCAACAAAATCCTCTAAACAAGCAACAAACAAACCACTAAAATTTTCAAAGATATCAAGGCTAGACATTAACACAATTTCATGTACTTGAATAAGCCCATTGTTGCTTAGCGTTAGAATTCTTAAATTAGTTCATTATCATTTAATACTAGGACACTATCTATGTGAAAAGAAATAGGTCCCAACTTCATCAAATCCGACTTCATTTCCAATCAAAGATCAAAACTAACTTCGTTTCCAATACCAATATAAAATCACACATTTTCCAAATATCAATAATTATTTTCCAAGAAAATATAAAACTCGAAACTCAGCAAAATTCCCCAAACACAAGCAACCTATATACCATTAAAATTTTCTAAGATGTCAAAGCTAGACATCAAGGTAGTTTCATGTACTTGAATGAGCCCATTGATGCTTTGCATTAGTCTTGTTAAATTAGTTATTTATCATTTAATACTAGTCAAACACTATCTATGTGAAAATAAATAGGTCCCAAAATCATCAAATCCAGCTTCATTTCCTATCACAAATAAGAAACAAACAATGTAAGGATTAAATATGAAACATCAATCTTAAAATAACACGCATGAAAAAAATGTAGCTGCAATGTTACAATGAAAAATACAAAATATAGAACCCATTTTTACCTGAATTTGACATGTAGTAATCTTGCATGATCAACGGAACATGTATACCAAAATAAGAGTCCTAGGGTATTTCAATTTCCCAGTTCTCATCTTGGTCATCATTTTCTACATTGTGAACATGATCTTCTCCAAATGTACTGTCATTATGAGCCTCCAAAACATTATGTTCTGTATCAAGTTCATTAGATAAATTTGTTATATTGTTTTCTCCCCTTCTATCACAATATGATCGCCAAAGCGCTAGTGCTCTTTCATATGGAAAATTGCCAACGTCATACTTTGTTACATATAATCTTAAATATGTATCCACATGTTTATCAAGCTTGTTCCTCAACTTTGACTTCAAAAATGATAGTGCACTAAACATTCTCTCATCCTCCACTGATCCCAAAATCATGGTTTGACACAAATATGCTAATTTAAAATATTCTGATATGTTTTCTTGCAGGTATTGGCTAGCACTTAAAGTATTCCATAATCTTATTATAGCACCGTTTTCATTAGGATTCTCCAAAAAAGGATATTGCTTCCACATTGTTTCAGCAAAGCGTCCACCTTGTTGATACAATTTTGATGAATCTAAAATACCTTCAATCTATTCTCTATGTATCGAGACCTTCTTGCAAAAGTGGTCTACTAAAAATTTTAATCTCTTTTGAAAATCGGCTTTTAAATTTCTTGGACATTGAAAATTGTTCCAATATTGAGGGTATACCACACACATGGCCTCCAAAAATTCATCTCGAGGAAATCGTTCTCTTATCTCTGATGATAGTGATCTTGCAATTTCTATCAAATTTTGTCTCATTGAGATCACAATATTATCAAATTGGTCTCTTGACACGGGGCAATCTTTGGTGATTCGTCTTGTCTTACTAATATAATGAAAGGGGACCATATACCCACGCACTGTGATACATAGTATCCCTTTTTCATCAAACGTCAAAATTTTTTCAGTATTTTCTATATTGATGATCTTAGTCCAACTTGTAAACTCTGGACCAGTAAAAGAGTCTAGCATCATATACAAATTATCCAATGCAAGGCATGTTGACTTTCTCGCATTTGTGTATTCGGCAATATACATTGTGTGATTCTGAGACATTTTCACGAGGACATTCATTTCATGTAGCATAGGAAGAATTCCCTCCAATGTCAATAATGTTTCTATATCAGTTAGTCGAAAAAGAAGATCTTGAGCTTTGTCTACATTGTAGCGATTTTCATACATCAACCCTACCAAAGATTTGAACTCACTAAATAGTCTTTGAGCTGGTCCATTTAATGAGATCCATCTTGTATCAACATCTTTCAGTAGTTTTTTTCCATTCGTAACACCATCTGCAAATTTTTGAAACTCTAAATATCGTTTGGGACTACGAGAAAAGTATGCATGAGTCTCACGTACAAGATCTTCAACTTTTGAAACTAATGGAAACTTGCTTACTATTTTAAATGCAAGATTCATCCTATGAGCCATACAATGAATATTAATCATATATGGCGGAGCTGATAGTTGTAGTCGAACACAAAGACCATTCCTTTGTCCTTGCATTACCGATGCTCCATCTGCTCCAACACATACCAACTTTTTTGCAATCATTAAATGATCCATACCACTTTCCTTCAAAGTATTAAGAACAAGTTCATAAATATTTTCAGCCGTAGAAGTCTCTCTCATCTTTTTAATCCCAAGTGGATAGGAATGCCTAATATGGTCATTAACCATATAAATGCTCATGCAGATCCATGAAGTATTATCAATAGCTGTAACCTCATCCAAAGACAATGCCAAAAACCTAGCATTTGCAATCTCCTGTTTCAAATCATCAATTTCTACTTGAGTTAGATATCTTGCCCATTCCCAACCACTAGTTATGGACCAATGAGAAGATGGAAAGTTTGGCACGTGAAGAAAAGATAGAAATTTCATCTGATCTGGATAATCTGTCATAGGATGAACTTTACATAAGATGTGAAATACAGTGCTCAATTGTATCGTCTTGGATAACAAACTTTTTTCCATCGTCTTTTCAAATTGAGATATGATGGTTCCTCCACTTTCCTCAAGTTTCTTCTTATTTATTAAATATTTTTTGTATTCTTCCACACATTGGCTATGTCGACATTCCTCCAAAGATTTCCATCTAACAATAGATTTCTCTTTACCATTTACAATTTTCTTTTCATAAACCTTTCCTGCATGCTTTTGTACTGTATGTAGCTTCATCTGAAATTTCACTACCTTGCAACTTTTCCAACTACACGCAAGACATTTAACTTCTCGTAAATCCTCATTTGTAGAAGGTATTTCTTCAATAAATGGAAAACTTGAGAGCCAATCGTCTTGGAATTTTCTCCCTATGGTCCACTGGCCTTTTTTCCTTTTCCGTGAATGGTTTGTGTCACATTCCAAGGAAATATATTTAACATTTTCATCATTAATTTATGTTGAAACTGCATTTATCTCACCCTGATCACTTGAGAAACCTATTATTTCATCCATCATATGGATATCAGATGCATTTTCACAAGAGTTAACATCTCTCTCAGTAACAGATTGTTCAAAGGAGCTTGAAGCATGAAGAGAATGTGTATTCTTGGATTGAGACTTTTTAAAGTATGATAATACATCAATTTTCCTTGATAGTTTCTTCCCGGGATTAGATTTTGACATCTCACTGAATATTCCAGAAGTAAAATTTCAAATCGATCTAGAAACCTGCATCAATAGTTTCCAAGAGTTGAGAATTACTAGATTTGTAAGTAGCTTTCAAAGTAAAATAAGTGTAATGTTCACAAAAACCATTATGCAATTTTTTATTAAAATGTTGTGCCAAGGCCCAAGCCCAAAAGAAAAAATAAATCATTATACACAAAAAAATAACATCATGAGTCATCATCTATAAAACAAAGAACATCATTCAAATATAAAATATAAAAAAAATTTCCACTAAATTAAATCATATCTCCAAATCACCTAATGAACACTTGAAAGCTTTAAACAAAACAACAAAATATTACAATAACTTTAATCATCCTTTCCTAAACACCTCTCCCTTAAGTTGTAAAGAATTGGTTATAAGAAGTTGAAACATATCCTCTATCATTTTCCATGATAAAAGTGAGGAAGTAAATTAGTCAGTTACTAGTGATTCTTTTACTTATCAATGGAAAGAAATTCCTTAAGACATTGTCCTCCTGTTGACCATAGTTTCCTTTCCATAGTGAAACACGTCCAGTATGGCCATGAAATAACCTAAAAAGACTCAAATGTTTTCCATGATTTGTAAACACATGGGTGCCATGTAAATTTTCAGGCCCAAAAAAGCACATGTGGGATCCTATAAGCCAAAATTAGTTATTGTATCGAACATTTAAAACTCCTAATTAGAACTTAGTGTTTGTTATTTAACAAAGTTCCATTGAAATAACAATCATGGGATGTTACCAAAGAGTTAACCAATATATAAATGCACACCACAAATCATACATTCATTGGAACTTCCCCTCCCATGAATGACCATCTAAGGGAAAGGGGCAAAAAAGAAGAAAAGAAGTCAGCGAATCACCATAGTCAACCAATGATTCTTAGTGTCAAATCATTGGAAACTGCAAATAAAGTGCAAATTTAACCCATGCATCCATGGGTTGACAAAAAGAGTTTATAGCAGCCACAAGCTAATCATTCTACGAGTCTACCCAAATCTGACACAAAATCCTAAAACTTGTTGATTAGAAATTCCCCAAGAAATTTCACTTGGTTCATGAGAGAATGAAAGACGAGTGCAAATAAACTTCCATGAAAGATGAGTGCAAATATCCTTCCATGAATGGATATCACTCTCCAAAATCATTTTGGGCATAGTCCAATATGTAGGAGCCAGGGAAACATGGTGCATAACAGCAGTCTATTATGCCTAAATTTAAACCGCATCAAGGGAACATTTGCACTCTTCACACATTGAACATTGAAGACAATTAATTAATGCCTGACATGACCATAGCAACAAAAGCATCAAGCAGAGGTTATAACAAGATTATGTGAAAGTGAGAAAGAACACCCATCATGAAGCATCAAGTAATATCATCCACAACATCAACATCACTGTTGGGTAGATTTTGATCGCCTTCGCCTACTAGAAGTAAATTCTGGTGGTAAAGGTGGTTTTAAAGCTAATCTATGTGAACGACGGGGGGTAAGATTATGTTCTTCCACGATTGTTGATTAATTTTAACAAAAAATAAATAAACAAAAAGAGGGTAATGCTAGGCAAAAGGGTTTACCAGTAAACTGTAAACTGCAGAATACCTCCTGGCAAGCCAAGAAGTACGGGTAGGCAATCTCCCCGAATGCTGTGTTCGGTGTATCACAATTTAAAGGCGGCCGACTCAGTTCACTATGGATGGATAGCACCTAAAATTTGTCCTCCCAAATATACCCGAAGGTACGTGGAGGCCCAAGTCCGTAATAGCGCTGTCTAATGCGAAACCGCACAGTGAGAGCACCACCTATATACTTATCGTACTGTAACGCCGCCCCGAGGGACGTGCTACGATATACTTACGTACATGGGGTGAGATATCACACTCGGAATGTATCGCAGACAAGTTAACGACAACTGCTATGTTTTACGACACCGGAACACGTCTCTAGCCTAGACCTTCTAAATGTTATCGTTATGGTTCCAATGCATTTTTAGATAAATTGAGATTAATTTTATGTTGATCTTGCTTAAAAATTTGCCTTTCAATGGTACCACGATGATGTATGTAGAAATTCCTAAATGCAAACTAAGAATGATAAGCAAAATTTTCACTTTTAGTTTTTCAATGAAAGACCTACCTACAAAGGGAAGAGAGCAAATAATTTTGTGAGCAAACAAATCAATGAACAAAAGAAAACATTGAGCACAAAACTAAATGCAGATTTCCTAATGTTCCTTTTTTGCAAAAAAAACACAATCCTACATACAAATGCAAGTTTTTCTTTTCAGTTCCTTTAAAGTTATGAATGCAGAAAAGAAACTAAGTGCATCAAACAAATGCTTTTTACTTTTCGAGAAATGAAGAATATGAATGACAATTGTATAACTGCCATCATTGCCAGAGTATACATGCCATTTACAAAATGTCAAGGAACTAGATTAAGAAGAGATATCTCAAAGATCGAATTAAAAAGGAAAATAAAACAATCATCATGATACAAGAAACAAAAATATCAAGTGAAAGAGTTAAGGAAATAGCATCTTCGTGTTGGAGGAGATGTGAATATGTAGCCTTAGGTGTTAGATGAAGTGTTAGATGGAAGTGTTTGGGGTTTGAAGTTATACACATAAAAATCCTGTTACAAAAAAACATAAACTCTCATAGACCAATGGTCCCATTGCCTATAGATCTTTGCTAGGGAAGAAATGATGCAAATACTAGTATAGATTCTCTGTAACTCTAGATCTATTAAGCAACAAAAGGGATAAATATCAAATAACTTCTCAGGCTTAAAAAAATATAGGGTCAAGTGGATATATGCTAGTTTATATATATTTGTAACATTAAACATCAAATATGAAATACTTTCCATGTTATTTTATCAGTGTCCATGTCTATTACAATGATGTCTCTGCCACCCAAGCTTTAATGCACCTCACTTTCTGTCGGTGCAACTAGAGATCTAAAATGTAGTTAGTTCTATTATTGTTTAATACTTTTAGGATAGAATTAAGTGTTTATTCCCTATATGCTTTGCATGAAAAATGAATGCCTTTTAATGTTTTTCCAATTTAGTCTTTTATAGTGAAATCGAGTACCACATAAAATAGCATGAAAGAGGAGGATAGACTTTTGCTGGCTAGCTTAAGTGTTGTATCCGCTGACCCAGATGACATTGAGCACCAGCTACTTGCCAAGGTATCCCTTCTTGTGAAATTAGCTTAATAAGCTTACAGGATGATCTTATATCTTGTAATTGATATGTACTTAGTCTTCTAGAGTGTAACACATGCATTTTATTTTTTTGTTAAATTTAGCTCATTTTCTTGTTTTTCTTCCCACTTTTCATTGTACTTATTGGTATGATAGGATGAGAACAGAGCTCATGAAAACATCATCAACCTGCACAGGTAAGTGATGGTGAAAAAACTTCTGAAAGAGAAGAAGGTGATCAAGAAAGTTTGCTTACAAAGGTCCAAATTCATGCTCAATTAAGGGTAGTGGAGGCTGAAATAGTTGTAGTTTCAGCTGGCCTTGAAATAGTTCAAAGCATTGCAGGCAAAGATTCAGAGAGTTTAGAAGGTGAAAAGTATGAAAATGATCAAGACTTAAGTGAACACAAGCCTTTTGTAGTGGATGGAGGAGTGCTTCAATGAGCATTGGCTACTGAAAGGCTTAGAAGCCTTAAGCAGAAAAGAGGACATCTTAAGGAACAACTGAAAGCTTTTGAGAGAGATGGAAAGACACGGGAACTTGAGGAACAAAAGGTGCTTATGAATTCAGTGAAGAATAAAGAAGAAACATTGATCAATAGAACTGGACGTCTGTTGGATAAGCTAACAAGGGGGAAAAGGAATAATTTTTCATTGCAGGAGGATGATGAGTTTGATGCGGCAACGTTAGGGCTCATTGAAACTGTAATTTTCATTTCCCTTTAGTCCTGTATTAGTATCAGATGTCTTAAATGAAATACAAATACTTTTGAACTTTATTTTAAAAGAGTAAAATTCAGGGGCAGTAAGCAAAGTTCTATGTTTTCTGTGTTATATCATGCATCTTGAAGATAGTTTTGTACTATAGATAACATAATTTTGAATCTTTGAATGAGACACCTGGCGATTATTTGCTTTGGCAGGAACGTGATAAGCTTATCCGTAAAGGAGTGTTGACACGTTTTCACCAAGTCAAAGGTTTTGAATGCCGTGTTCAAAGGTCTCGCCCAACAGAGGATGATGGGGACAAGTTTTCTTTAAATTCTGTCTCAAAAGCTTCCAGATCATTTTCTGCACTCTCAATAGCTCGAAATTCAACAAAGTTTCTTGATGCAGCATATTTACCTAAATTGAATCCTCCCACGCATGAATTTTGAAGGTTTAGAAGGCCTATCAATATTCAGAATCCAACGAGGTTGAGAAACTTCCAAAGGATCAAACAAACCATTTAAGAAAGCAAAGAAGATGACCTGTACCTGATCAATACTGGAGGAAAGCTGCATCAAGCAATGATGAGCCATGGAATGATTCTAATCACCATGAAAGCTATGGCAAGCAGATCATAAATCTTTTGTTTATTTCAAAGCATGTAGGAAATCATCTAGATGATACTATGGTATTTTGAAACTTGATACTTATATCAAACTAAGTTCATAATCACATTCTTATAATGTTATAGGTGTGCTTATGTGGCAACCATATAGATCCATGCCTTCTGTCATGTTCACATATTCAAATCTACATTACTGGATCTGGGTACCAGGCCCTTGGATCTGTCCAGATTCTGATACTGATACAACTTGGATATAGTCTGAATCCAGCTGGAATATGCATTCATCTTGGAAATTGGTTGGATACATATGGGCTATATTCTGGATAAATCCTCAATCGAATCTCACACAGTATCCAGTGGAAGAAAAGAAGGAAACAAACCAATAACAATAACTTAACCAAAAAAATGCTATCTTGATTGTTTACATTGATATATTTTAATTAAGTTTTAATATATATATATATATATATATATATATATATATGTTTTGTAGATATTTTCAGATGTATATATTTATAAATACATATTATAAATAGATTACACAAGTATCTTTACGATAAGTATCAATATAAAAATAAATGTATTTAATTGCACATGGTGTGTGTTGTGTGTGTGGATGTCTTGGTATTCTTTTTTCCAAGGAAAAAACTGTAGATTTATATTCAAGAAGAAAGTTACCTTCTGAAGGTGCTCAGAGCACTAATATCAAATAAAAGATGATAAAAAATCCAGCAGAGAAAAGTCTTCTGCCTATATTATCTCCTGTACTGGGATAACACTACAAAATAAGAGATAACAGTCCTGTCATCTGGGTTAATGTCCTATATTTGTCTGGAAGATGTGCTTGAAGTGGTTGATCACCATGCTTTGCAAGTTCTTTGTTTCCTCCCTTATTGTGATTGGTGACTCTGGGATATGACAATTCTTTGTAGTTATAGGGAATATTGCAATGTAAACTGTGAGTGAAACCTAGAACAAAATTATAAATATCAATCTTCTCAGGATTACCACTTTATCTTACTAAAGTTGAAAATATTTTGAGACTTTTTTGTCCTTTAGAAATCTATCTTTTCCTAACAGTTAATGGTTTTACTGTTTTGGTAGAAGACATCTTGTAAAAAAAGAATGATAGGAATAAACAGTAGGAAGGTTCAGATTTAGCAGACTATGATTGCAAAGTTGAAGGTTGTGAGGAATATATGGATGATGTTGGCAGTATTGAGGAAGACACTGTAACTCTTGAAGGAGGATTCAAAATTCCTGCTAAAATATTTGACAATAACTTTGATAACTTTGATTATTGATTAAATTAAGTCCAGCTTTGCCCTCTCTGTATTGCCTTCAATTACTGGTTATGATTGTAAATTTTCAATTACCTTTCTTATTGATTGAATCTCCATATTTTTTTGTAGGGTTTGGGTTTTTTTCCGTAGGGAGATCCGCCAACATAAATCCATCCTATTAAGTTAGAGATGGAAATCTATCTGTATTTTATCTCTCCTGTATTTAAGATATCAGTTTTAGGGAGGGTGATTTACTAGCATGGCCCATTTGGGGGGATGATCCACTAGCTTGGATCCATCTTACTCTTCTATCTATTAAACCTTGAATTGCAAAAAGCCATGTTTGTAATTTTACTGGATACAAATTCCCAACTCATGGTATCTATTAAACCCTGAAATGCAAAACTCCATGTTTGTAATTATGGGTTATGATTGTAATTTTTCAATTAGCTTTCTTATTGGTTGATTCTCCATATGGTTTTGTAGGGTTTGTGACTGTTTTCTGCTTGGGGTGATCCACTGACATAAATTCTATCTTAAACCTTTACCTATTACATTAGATATAGGAATATAAGATATAAGTTTTTGGGTGGAGGATCCCCATCTTAAATCTTTACCTATTAAATTAGATACATAATATCCTTGCATTTTATCTTTCCCTTATTTAAAATATCAGTTTTAGGGTGGGGGATCCACTAGCATAGATCCATGTTAATTGTGTATCTATTAAACCCCGAAATGAAAAACTACCAATTCCCTCTCATCTATGTTACTAGTTCATTTACTATTTGTTAACTATGCAATGGGTTAGCTCTTGAACAATTGGTAGAGTGCATAAATCTTTCATGTCCCCTTTAGGTTTTTTCATGTATGAATCTCTTTCTTCATATTAAAGTTGGTATTCTCTCTCCATGTCAAATGAGTATTTATACTCCCTTAATGCAGAGTTAAGCTTTTCATTGATTTGTCAATATAAAAACCTTGTTATTTAAATATGCAATTCGTTTATTGCTATTTTTAATATGTAATTTTTATTGTTTTCTTTTAAATACGTGAAATACATATGATGTTTAACTTTTTACAATTTTAATTAGCTTATTTTTCAGTTTCATACTCATGGACACAATTTTGAAGATCTACACTCCCAAAGCTATAGAGTACCTTGTTTCTCTTGGTGCAATCAATTCTTTGTTTGTGCAAGTAACAATGCACTGCATATAAATGATGGATTGTGTGCATTGAATGTAGATACTGTTATAAAACCATGTAAACCTTGCTCTGATATCACCTTGATGTTGTAAAGTTGGAACTTGATATATGTAACCTTCAACATTGCAAGCTCCATAACAAACCCATGTTTAGATGGGTCTGGGTTTGTACAAATTTTTATCATCTCAGTTGAATTGTATGCACTGTTAAAGAATTGAAACTCTCTCCCATCCTAGGCTGTAGGAGCATCTTGCTTCTCTTAGTGCAATCAACTCTTTTTTGTGTCTATGTAATAATAGTTTGAATCTAGATGGTGAATTGGGTTCATTGAATTCGAACACTTTCAAACCCAGCTAAACTCTTCTCTGATATGCATCTGGAGGTTGAGGTTGTGAAGTTAAAACTTAATATATTCAGCTTCCAGCTTTGTAACCATGAGATTTAACCCAGGTTTAGATGGTTCAGGGTTAATTTAAATTTGTCTCTCAGATACTATGCACTGTTAATTAAGATGTTGAGTATCCAGATCACTTAGAGAGCAATGAAGGGGTTTTTGTTACTGTTTTTGGTGAATGGGATGTTCCCCCATGGTGCAAGGTATTTTATTTCTCTTCTTCTTTTCTCCTGCACTTGTTCAATTTCTGTTCATTGGGGTAGCTATCCTAACCTTAATATTGTATATAACCAATTTCAAGAATTGTCCTGCTCGAAGACAGGTTGATGGATTTTGAGGGCAAAGTACCACAGTATTCCTTTTTGAAAAATCTGGAGGGCACAAGAGCTTGAATAGAGGCTTTCATGCCTGGTTTTTACCATAGCATTGAGGAATGGATAAGGCCCATATTCTGGCCAAGGATAAGCATCCAAATTTATTCTAAATCTGTTTTATGTGTGTTATCCTGGGCAGGAACAGAGACCTGAAACTTAAGCTGTTTTCTTTTCAGGTGAAAAGGCTCCTGTCCTGACTGCATATCGGATATCCACATATATAACATGTGTATGCACAGCTGACTAGTAGCTAGACCAGCATGGATGCTTGCGAGTTGTCCAGCTTGCACAAGATTTGTCAATGAATATCCACCAAGCTTTCTTATCACCAACACCCTTGGTGCATCATCTACGGAGTCTCTTTTAAAGGGAGGCATGGCTATAGAGCTAAAATGATCCGGATTTATGCAGGAACGCAACAGAATAAACATATAACCATAAATACAGAGATGCAGCGGAAATAACACTTCATTTCATTAATATCAAGGAACTGAAATTTGCTTACAGACAAAATGGAAATAAAACTAGCTAGGGCGCTGGTAGCTATCTCTGAGAAGAGATGTGGCGGCTACAGGCCTCTGAACTGTGTTACAATGAGGCTCGAGGGCCTATTTATCATTTAGAAACAATGGGAAATCTTAAACAGCCAAAACCCTAACCCTAGGAGATGAAGCGCCAAAACTATGGGCCCCGTTTGGGTAAATTGGTGTTTCAACTTCCCAGGGGCGTAACTTTGGCATACAATCTTCGTTTGACGCGTACCATACCTCGTTAGAAAGATCTATCCGAGGACTACAAATTTGGAATGGGCAACATCGATTCATTTACCCATGTTGCCCTCCGTTTTCCCAAAAAACGTCGTTTAGGGCCTCAAAACGGCTCCGGAAGTTTAGGACCCGAAAAACTGCTAAAAATAGTAAACTATGCCGAAACTGAAAAACTGAAATAGACAATTGTGGAGCCCCAAGTGGAATAGGCGGGTGACCACCAATATCCACCTGGATCATTCCTCCCCCCTTAGGAAGCAATGGTCCCCATTGCGTTAAGTTCCTCCATGAGATGAGGAAATTTCTGCTGAACTTGGTCCCTGGTGAACCACTTTCCTTGGTGCAGGAGTTGGCCGGCTTTGACAACCCGATATAGTTGGATCTTCTGCTGGCGAGTGTTCTTGATTTGCATGTCCATGATGCAATCTGTGGTGGCCTGTTCCATGCAGTCTGGATTTAACTCGGTTGGTGTGAGTTGTTCTGCAATGTCCGAGGTGTCCAATAGAGGTGGGAAGTAAGGACGAAGGCAATCCACATTGAAGACTGGGTGCAGACCAAGGAATGGTGGAATACTGAGCTCGAATGCATTGTTCCCTACAGCCTTGGTGATGGTGTACGGCCCGTATCGGAGCGGGCGAAGCTTGCGGTGGGGTCCAGTGAGGCGCTCCTTCTGCAAATGTGGCCATACTTTGTCACCCACCTGGAAGTTGTGTGGCACCCGGTGTTGATCATGGCGTTGCTTGTACTTGGCATTGGCTCTGTCCAATATATCATGAACCTGTTGGCGGATGTGTTGAATGCACTCAATGAAGCTACTGGCTTTGTCAACTTCAGACTGGACATGAGCTGAATTGGCCTGAGCAGCTGCAAATGGCATGGCTACGTCAATGGGACATAGTGGCTGGAATCCCAAGCCCACCTGAAAGGGGCTATGGCCAATTGAACTGTGGAGAGCCCGTTTATAACTATGTTGTACATAAGGGAGGCTCTCGTCCCATGTGCGTGGATGCTTTGAATTGTACATGCGCAGAATGTGTACAATCATTCTGTTGACGACCTCTGTCTGGCCATCTGTTTGGGGATGGAAAGCTGTGGACTTGGTGAACTTGGTATCCAACATCGACCAGAGGCTGGACCAAAATGTGCTGAGGAACCTGCTATCCCGATCTGATATGATAGACTGTGGGATCCCAAAGTGCACCCACACTCGTTCAAAGAAGAGTTTAGCGGTGGCTTCTGCTGTGATATTCTTCTTGCAGGCCGCCATAATGGCCATCTTCGAGAATCTGTCGACGACCACAAAAACACAGTCATTTCCCTGCTTAGTAGAAGGCAGGCCCGACATGTAATCCATGGAGATGGATTCCCAGGGTCGACTAGGGGTAGGTAGAGGAGTATATAGGCCTTGCTTCTTGATGGTCGGTTTGGCAATGGCACAAGCAGTGCAGGATCTGATGTGCTTCTCGACATCCTTTCGAAGGTTCGGCCAATAGAAATACTTCTGCAGGATTGCTATTGTTTTCTCAACCCCGAAATGCCCAGCGACTCGACTGTAGTGTGCTTCCCATATCATCTTGGCACGCTCGCTTGAAGGAACACAAAGGTGTCCCATGTGACAAAAAAGTGCATCTTGGAGGTGAAAATTTGGAACTTGCGTACCCCCCCCCCCGGGAGTGCGTTGTAAGTTTAGTACCGGGTACGGGTCACTCTCACCGAGAAACGGCCAATCAGTCTGTGCCTGTGATTAAAGTCTGATGGATGGCGCCTGATGGTGGTCTGACAGAGGCGTCGGTTCTGTTGGTGCAACCCTTCTTCATACTTGATGTTCAAGTAGCGTACGGATATGTAGACCACTTACGATGGCGATCATTCTCTCACCTTGCTTCCTGTCTGTATGGCGATTTTTTGGAGCTGTGGTCTGTGTGGATGATTATTTCCTTCCCCCAAATGTAATGCTTCCATTGTCGACAGGCTTGCACAATGGAATACATTTCTTTGTCATAGGTGGGATACTTGCGAACTGTCTCAGACAATGTCTCACTGTGATATGCCACTGGATGTCCCTGTTGAGTAAGAACTACCCCAATAGCATAGTCGGAGGCATCTGTCTCGATCTCAAATGGCTGTTGCAAGTCTGGTAATGTGAGCACTGGGGCAGAACAGAGGTGATTTTCGGTTCGAACGCCTTGACCGAGGTTCGACCAAAAATTTCTCTCGCTCTCCCTTGGTGACTTGCGGCAAGGGGCCAAAATGATATGAGAGAATCCCAACACGAATCTACGGTAGAAATTAGCAAGACCCAGAAAGCTGCGAAGCCCTGTTATAGTAGTCGGGGCTGGCCAATCTCGAATGACTTGGATCTTGGCTGGATCCACATGCACCCCCCTTTCATCAATAATGTATCCCAGATATTGAACCTGGGTCATGCCAAACGTGCACTTCTCCAAATTAGCACACAACTTGTGTTGCCGCAGTGTTTGGAGGACTTGTCGGATGTGATGAAGGTGCTCTTCCCAAGTCTTGCTGAAGATCAGAATGTCATCCAAGTACACCACTACGAATGAGTTGGTGAATGGCCGCAAGATGTCGTCCATCATCCTCATGAAGGTTGCGGGAGCATTCGTCAACCCGAAAGGCATGACCAGCCATTGAAAAAGGCCTTCCTTAGCTTTGAAGGCAGTCTTCCACACATCAGAGGGTTCAATTGGTACCTGGTGATACCCAGACTTCAGGTCGATCTTACTGAAATATTTTGCACCTTGGAGTTGGTCCAGAAGGTCATCAATCCGTGGGATTGGGTACCTATTCCGGACAGTGATCTTGTTCAGCGCCAGATAGTCAATACAGAGTCTCCACGTCCCATCCTTCTTCTGTACCAACACGATCGGGCTCCCACAGGGCGATGAACTTGGTCTGATGTGACCTTTCTGCAACAGCTCCTGAATCTGCCTCTTGATTTCATCATTTTCCGGAACGGAAGCTGACGCCCAGATGGGTCCGATTAGGTAGATGTGACGTGGCGCTGGGGGTCGGATCGAGTGCTTGACTGACAGTGTAGAGGAACCACAGCCCAGGTGAGTGAATATGTCCCGTCTCCTCCTGTATATACATTTGTTGTTGTTGTCACCAGTACTGTCTGAGTCGTGGCCGTGCTACTTTCCACAGGGAGGTGGATCATCAGGAAAACGAATTTCCTGGTTTGGGAAATGAGCTTACTGCATTGTTTTGCAGTAACCAAAGAGATAGCGGCAGGAGGTGGTACCTCTGGTATCCTGTACAACTTATTTCCCAAAGTAACAATAACAGCACGAGGCCGAGACTCATACACGGCATGACGCTTCCACAAGTATGGTTGTCCTAATAATACATCAGAAACATCAATAGGAGCAACGTCACATAATACCTCATCCGTGAAGGGCTTGATGCTATAGGGAAGGCGGCACTGCTGGCTGACGCGGAGATCTTGTCCTTGGTGAAGCCACCCGATGGTGTATGGATGTGGGTGAGCTGTGGTCGGCAAACCCAACCGCTTCACGGCGTCTACTGAAATGAGGTTCTTTTGGCTCCCATTGTCGACAATGAACTGTACCGGGGAGCCCTTTACCCACATCTGGGAGTGGAAGAGACGTTCCTCCTCCTCTGGATCTTCCGGTTCCTCCTTTTGGATCTTTGTAGTGGCAACAGTGGCGTTGGGCTCAGCATCAATAATCTGTTTCCCTTTTTCATTCGCCTTTTCAGGTTCTGATTCAGAGTCAGAGCAGGCATCTGACTCAGAAGCCCTCATCTCGGCCACTAGCGACTGCTTGGCCCGACACTCACTTGTGTTGTGAGTGGAGCTCTTATGGAACTCACACCACTTTCCCGTGTCCTTCTTTGGCTTTGCGGTGCTGTTCTTTTCTTATGGCTTTGATGAGTTGTCTTTAGCCGCCATGCCTTGGCTCGGTCCTTTGTTCTGTGGTTTGGAAGCACCTTTCCCTTGCTTTTGATTCGCAGATCCAAAGTCTCGCTTCTTCTGCTTGAATTTCTGCTCAATCTTGGCAGCATACCGGTATGTCGTACCAAGCGAGGAGATGTCAAGGAACTCCATTTCTTCCTGAATGTATTTGTGCAGACAGCTACGATACTTTAGCACCAGATGTTTCTCTGAATCTTTGATACCCAACTTTGTGCGCAGGGTATGGAACAGATTCGTCAGCTCATGCACATCTTGATCCCTTTGTTGTCGTAGCGTGGTCCATTGTATGTACTTGTCCTCATAGCTCCCCATGGGATAGTACTGTTCCTTGATGGCATCTCGGAAAGAATTCCAAGTTGGTACGACCGAGAACAGAGAGGGTTTTGTTTGGTCCTTGTTCTCACAGTAGGTTTCCCACGAGTCCTTAACATGGGGGTAGCTTTGAGGAGTGCAAAAATAATCTTCTCTCGGTCTGAAAAGTCATGAACAGAGAAATATCCTTCTAATAGATTCAACCATCTATCTACGGCATCTGCGTCTATTTGACCCTCAAATATGGGAATGTCAAAATTTACTTGTACCTTAAAAGAAGTCGCGCCTCCAGAGTGGCTGCTGGATGCAGATGCGCTACCGGTGGGTAGCCGTTGAAGGATCTGAGCAAAGTTATCCATCATCACGTTCCTTTGTCTTTCGAAGGCCTCCTCGAGCAATATTTTGATAGGATCTCCTGCTCCCTCATCTTTCTTTTCGTCCCCCATGGGCGTCCGTCGAGGTTTGCGAGGCTGATCTTGCAAAGGTTCCACCAGATCGAGCCCTAGCTCCTTATATCCCGACCTCGTTGGGGACATGCAAAGAAGGATCGAGAAAAAGCAGACCGCTCTGATACCACTGATCCGGATTTATGCGGGAACGCAACAGAATAAACATATAACCATAAATACAGAGATGCAGCAGAAATAACACTGCATTTCATTAATATCAAAGAACTGAAATTTGCTTACAGACAGAATGGAAATAAAACTAGCTAGGGCGCTGGTAGCTATCTCTGAGAAGAGATGTGGCGGCTACAGGCCTCTGAACTGAGTTACAATGAGGCTCGAGGGCCTGTTTATCATTTAGAAACAATGGGAAATCCTAAATAGCCAAAACCCTAACCCTAGGAGATGAAGCGCCAAAACTATGGGCCCCGTTTGGGTAAATTGGTGTTTCAACTTCCCAGGGGCGTAACTTTGGCATACGATCTCCGTTTGACGCGTACCATACCTCTTTAGAAAGATCTATCCGAGGACTACAAATTTGGAACGGGCAACATCGGTCCATGGACCCATGTTGCCCTCCGTTTTCCCAAAAAACGTCGTTTAGGGCCTCAAAACGGCTCCGGAAGTTTAGGACCCGAAAAACTGCTAAAAATAGTAAACTGTGCCGAAACTGAAAAACTGAAATAGACAATTGTGGAGCCCCAAGTGGAATAGGCGGGTGACCACCAATATCCACCTGGATCATAAACCCAGGTATTTTAGGTTGCATAAGACCTTCTGAACCACCATATAAAGGTTTAGGTTCTTTCAATATATTCGTACATCTAAAAGCATTGTAAAGTTCTAGGAATTAGAGTTTTGTATTAACATCACTGAGAGAACTATCGTATCATCTGCAATTGTCAGTTTTCTTCTTTTTCACCTGATCTCATTTACCTATCTTTTTCATGTTTCATTAGATGTTAGCATCTAAGTCACCATGCACAATTTGGAGTTTTCTTGTGATAAGAAAAGATTCCTGAAGAAATTAATGATTGTCAAAAAGTTGAAAAGAATTGTCATAATACTACGCAATCATGTACAATAAAGTCGATCTTCATAGTATCATACCCACATTCGTTAGTAAGAGACGAAAACAGAAAAGTATCATGGAATAGGCTTCCATGATTCTACTTCCAAGTTACCTCAACTGAAGAACAAACATCCTACTACAGTGGATACATTCTCTATGACTTGAGCTCCATAACCTGCTCTAGAGTCTAACCTGTGTCATGAGTCCAACATGACCATTTTTGAGCTTCAACATGATTTTCATGTGGGATTAGAGAATTACAACAGCTGCCACAGTGACAAAATGAATAATTGGCAGGTCTGAGATGTCTTTCACATTTAGTGTTAAAGCTAAATATTGTTTTTTCCACTCTAAAAAATGAAAAAAATGGCAAGTGTGAGATGACTTTTATGTTAAGTGTTAATGCTAAATTTTATTTCAAGCATTCCTTGTTTAAAATGTTATTACATTGTGATGGTTGCATTTCCAAATGGCTCCACTGTTTAGTGATCATGGTAGGAAAATTGAAAATGTCTTTTCACAATATTTTGTTCATTTGTTCTCTCTCGAAAGCCCTTGCACTGCTTGCTCTGAAATACATCACCAAGATGACTAGCTCTAAGCTGCAATTCTATCTGTAAAAGGTCATGGAGCCTTGCTTCAGCTGCAACAATGAAAAAAGTGAAAACAATAAGTGCTGATGGCTTCACTATCTAATGTTAGGGAAATTTATTTTCATTAACCCAAGTTTAAATCTTAAATCTCTTGACCCATGTAGTTTGGTGGATTGATCAAAGCTTTATTAGTCTTCTTATTCTATGAAACTCATTATTATTTTCTTTGTTCATGTTTTAACCTGTGAACTTAGCTTGGAATTTACAATGTGCATATGTTGTAATTATTTCACTGGTCTTTTGTTTTATTTCTTACCCTTACTTTATGTTGCACTATGATATAATATATAATTTTTCAAGATTCATTCCTTTACCAAATTGTTTCTGCAGGGGTTCGCTGAAGTGAAGTGTCCTCCTGTCTGTCCTCGGGGAGGTGCATTTTGGATGACTCCACTTTGTCCTCCTAGTTGTTTTTAGTATAAAGGAACTCTAGATGTTTTTTACAAGATCATTCGACAGGTGTGTTTTTTTTGTTCATTACCAATTTTGAAATTTTGCTTTTGTTATCACAGACTGATGTTCTGTCTACCGTGCCACTTCAGAAGGCATATGCTTCTACAGAGAATTCTAACTGTGTTTCATTGAAATTTGTAGGAAGGCTTCTCTCACCTATGGAGAGGTACCAATGCAGGTTTAGCATTGGCCATACCTATTGTAAGTGCCCTTCCAGCAAACATATTTTATTAGTCTCTCAAATATTGACTGGTTTTTGTTTTCATTTTTATGGAAAAACAAAACTTTGGTACTGTAGATAACAGTGGAATTTTCAGGACTTGCTGTGTGAAGGATGTGGTCTTTGGTAGGTGTTTTGATAAAATAGAATTTGTGAGTTATTATTCTTAGCCTATAGGTGGAGCATAAATGGGTGTATGGTATGCTTCTGTATTTTGGATGACTAGCTACTGGTTGTGCTAGTAATTGTTTCTAGACATTAAAAATATTCAGTTTTCAGATTCAGGAGAGTATCAAATGTAGAAGCAAATTTATTCGAAAAATTTTTTACACGTGGGCTAGCCTGCACATGGCTTCTGTATTTCTGGTTATATGTAAATCATCTCTACAGTATAATAGTGATGTCTGGCTATTCTATTGATTTATGTCACATTTCATTTTTATTTATGGCCATTTCTTATGTGATGGATAGAGTTGCTTGAACAGTTGATTCACTGCTCCATTCAGATACAATTGTGCATGTTATGTGTATTTTTTGAAATGATTACATTTTTTTGTCAATCAGGTAGGAATATATTTACCTTGCTATGACATTTTTCGAGATTGGCTTGAGAGCTTTTCAAGTAAGAATGCACCCCAATTCACTCCATATGCTCCATTAGTAGCAGGATCAATAGCACGGTCATTGGCCTGTATTACTTGCTCTCCTATTGAATTAGCAAGAACACGGATGCAGGTACTTTTGATACCCTTCCTTTTGAATTAATTCTGCACATATTGTATGAAGGGATAGACTAGAGGTGGACCTGGGAAACAAAGTGTTTTTAAAACATTTCAAATAGAACTAACTTCTCTTTAGTGTGCTTTTAGACAATATGATTGGGCTGCAATGAGTATCTAAAAATACGAAATGATTGATTGTGTACATGTGATACATTCTTGTAAGTTACAATATACAACAATATGCATCTTACATGTTTTATGAGACGCTAGTGGGAATTTGCATGAAAAAATATGTTTCTAATGTTTAAATGGAAATTACTTTAGTCATCTTGTACACATGATCTATTATTAGATCTTAATCCTTATATTGATATTTGTAATTGATTGCATTTTAATATGGTAGAAGGGTTCATAACTTCATTTTGGTTGTTATTTTAATTTTACTTTTGATTAAATCTCAAATAGGCACAGAAAGGGATTCCAATGGGAGTAAAGCCTCCGGGAATGTTGAAGACACTTTTTGGTGTCCTGTCAGTTGTGAAGAATGAACCCATGCAAAATAATTATAAGATTTTAATCACTGAACCTCCAGATCTTCATGCAAAGTCCTGTTGATATAATATGCATAGTAATGGATGACAGAGTCGCTTAAATCTTCTCCACCACTGAGGTTATCTGTCAAGAAGCCTTTTGTTATACTAGTCTCTCCTAGTTCCGTTACTAACGGTAATTTTACATCTTGAATTGTTTGTTTGTAAGTGTCATAGTGTGATGATGGTTTCAGTATTTGAGAGGTTCGGAGTTATGTTTATAACTCTACAGGTATTGAAAATTTGTGTTTCTGAGTAAAACATATTTTAGTAGTCTCTCAAATATTGACTGGTTTTTGTTTTCATTTTTATGGAAAAACAAAACTTTGGTACTGTAGATAACAGTGGAATTTAGGTTTAGGTTCTTACTCTCAATTGCATATTAAACTTGTTTATTTTCTTTAGATCCAGTAGCATACCTACTTCCATGATGTATGGCATGTGTTATGGGTTCTCTTTGATCTTCATTGTATCCCTTAGCAATTTTATCAATGTGGTGATCCTTCTCTTCCTAATCCAAAACCCATTGGACTGGATCACAGAAAGATCACCTAATTCTTCTCATATATGCGTAACAGTGTTCTCATTACCTGGAGGCTCTATTTACTCAACCTGTTATATATACATGGCAGAGCACCTTTTATTTGTAGATCCTAACCTTATCTGTTTGGCCTTGACAGTGGTGAGGATAATTTGGTTGAAATCTTTGGTTTCTAGCATCATTGCAAGAGAGTATCCAACTTATACCAGCAAGTTTAGCAGTTATTGAAAAAACTGTGCAAGGGCAACGTCTCTGTGGGCTCCAAAGGTAGATGGTAACATTGAGGCAACTACTCATAAAGAAGAAGAGAGGAAAAAGGAGCAGTATACAAAGTTCCTGCAAAATTGAAAGAGTTGAATAGAAGGGCTATTGCAGAATTGGAAGAGTTGGACAGAAGAGCTGTGACATGTAAGGAAAGGAAGATGCTGAAAACCACAGAAAACCTGAGAAGAGGGGAGGTAGAAACTCATCTGGAAACAAAAACAACGAGTGCAACTTAAGAACAGGGGATGAGCCAAAGGAGGATGAAACGGAGGTCAACGCTAGGTCAACGCTTCTCTATTATTAAAGGACAAAGTGAGCAATGATAGCCTTGAAACAACTTCAATAAATTCGTTGTACAAAAATAGTAAGGTTGAAACTTGAAACCAAACTAATGAATCCTTAGTGTCCTGGAGATTCTGCAATTTCAGAGGAAGAAAAATTCAATAGCAGTTCTGAAATGAAGGGAAAGGTATCTTTACCTTTTCAGATTGGGGGTGATACTTCCAAGAAAGTTTAACAAGTGGGCAGCAAAAGACAGACATCTAATATGAGACATCCAGCCCGAAAGAAGGTGGAAGCATACATCAAGGAAAGTAAATTGAGAAACAGTCATGGCGATGGAAGGAACAAAGAAGATAGGTACAGGAAGAGGGAATATAGGAAGGACAGATACAAGGATGATAATGGAAAACCTGAGAAGTATACGGTTTTATCAAAAGTGCACTATAAAGCACCATGATAGTAGTAAACATTTCAAAGATGAATCTAAGCACCAGGTTCACTACAAGGAAAATAAGCATGTTGATTCGGATACTTCTCTTGGTTTTCATGTTGGCACTGCTTTTAAACCTTAGTCTGTTTGTGACGAAGTGCTGGCTACCAATGATTCATTGGCAATGAGTGTTTCTACACTAGATTTCTATAGTAGTACAAATATTTTGAATCTATCTATTGCTCTATCACAAGAAATTTCTGACCCTACTAAAGAAATTTATACTGGAAGTAAAATGGATAGGCAGGAAACTAGTGATGCGAGTCAAGTTCCAATAATGCATCTTCAAGCACCAGCTGACAAACACCTTACCTTAATTCTGAAAATTGAGGTATTCCAGAAGGTAGAGAAAGGAATAGCTCTTGTAAAGGATTCTATAGAAGTATCAAATGAAGCTTCTAAAGAAACTCACAGTGGATATAAGGAAGAATATATAACAGGACTGCAAATCAAAAGTAGAATGGAAGGATCCACAGCCCGGAATATACAAATAGTGAAGATCAATAATCTTGGGTCTTCCTCACATGCCATTGAAGACATTGTAACCCATAACGAGCAAGACACCCATGGCAGGAGTCCCAATAGTAAGAGCTCACTAGAATAAAAAACTCATAGTCCTACTCAGCAGTTTAATGGCTTGTGCATTTCAACCCAACACAATGAATCTTCTGCTCTTGTGTATAGTAAACCGTTCTAGCAAAAAGGTCATTGGTACAACCTTTTACATCAAAAAAATTCCCAAGATGTCCAACTTATACCAACAAGGAAAAAGATGGGGAGAAGCTTCCATTTACCTAACTTACATTTAATTCAATCGAACATAGTTTTTGCTAATTAAGTCCCTACATCTACCCTTTTTCTCAATATATTTTCAATCTAGGAACGATAAATTCATAGCAGGAAGATCTAGCAGAAAGACTCTTTTTCCCGATCGATATATCCCAATGCATGCAAAAATTGGAAACATGGATAGGGAAATGCACATTGATGATGAAACATTTAGAGGAATCACAGATACACACACTGGTATACCTGATGAGTGAAAGAGTCTGAAAGCGAGCTTGTACATGCGCTTGAGGCTCTGATATTTATCAATAATGTATGTAAATTGTGAAATGCTGATACCCAGCATCAGCAACAGAGTCCCCAGACGCAGGAGATAAGCTTACAACATCTTTTCCATTTGAAAAGCCCGTAGCCGCTGTTCCTGTTTCAAATCCAGAGAAACCGAGCACGTAGGCTGTGGCGAGTGTTATCTCCCACAACACCATCTCTTCGAAGTGTATCTCGATTCTCTGCTATATACGAACTATGAGAGGCCCTAACGGAGTCTAGACCAGAGAGTGATAGACCAGAGAGAGTCGGCCAGGCCCTAACGGACCATGATGGGATTCGTATGACTATATTTTTCCGACTCGATCTCGCTCAGCCGGCAAGAACTTAGAAGATTGGTGTGCACAAAGCCCAGCCACCTCTCCGAACCACTGAAAAAATGGGGCAAATGCCATGGAAATCTGGAAAATCGGGGGCGAATTTCATGTTTCCAGTTTTGTGCGCCCTTTTTCTGGTGGGCTAATATTAAATAATTAATTATTTTTAAAGTATTTTTTGGGCTAACTTTATTAAACTATAAAAATTGGGTTTTATATAAAAAATTCGCCCTAATAAAATTTAAAATCCCTTAAAATTCTCCTTTGGGCTAAAATTCACCCCTAAAATTTTCCCTAACAATAGTGGCTTCCACATTAGGAGAAAAAATAGCACCAAAAGAACCACTGGCAACTGCAGTGCTAGTGAGTTCAACTACTACTTCAAACACAGATTCTTCTACAACTCAGGTTCAACCAACAGATGAAGCAGGTTAGATTGTAAAAGCTATAGAGGAAATGTCTTTGAAAACTAATGAAATTAACAGCCTAAAGAAGATGATTGATAACCTTGAAGCCACAAATAAGTTAGCTTTGATAAATGATAAAACTCATGAACAAAAGGCAATTAGACTTGGAGAACAAATCAAGGGCTTACAAAAGGAGCTAACTTTCACTGAGCAAATTTCATTTGTAAAAAATCATCTATGGAAAAACATAATTGAAGCCATTCACACTCAATGGCCTTCAATTCAGGTTATATATGAGCAGAGAGACTTATTACTAGCAACTCAGGCAGAGATTTAGAATACCAAGGATGAGTTAACTGATAAGCCAAATCAAGCTTTAAAACTCATCACATTCCTGAACATCAAGAACAATGCAGAATTGGAAGAATTACAGGTATTGGATAGAGCAGAAACCATTTTACAAATTAAAAAGGTAGTAACCAAGAAAAATTTGATGAAGTACCTGGAAGAGAAATGTGAATCAATGAACATTGCCATAACAAAGTTTATGGTAAAATACACAAAATTAAGATAGAGGGGCTTGCCAGACATCCATGTCTTTAATGAAAAAGTGATGCCCCAGAAGGATTATGATAAAAAGATCAGGGAATTTTCCAAGGAACAAGTCAGCAAACCATTACCACAAGGCACTCCCACAGGAAAAGTCCTCTTTCAACACTCTGAAGATTTGTTTTTTCTACAACATGAGATTAAACATCTCTGTCTTCAAGCCCACTTTTGCTAAATACACGGAGGCTAATGAGAATTTTAGAAAGCTAAAGAATGTCAAAATTCCCAATGAAGAACAGTGGCAAAAATTTATAGATTTAATGTAACAATGAGAGGTAAAATAGTGAAGAAAATTACCTTGAAAAATAGTAAAAAAGAAACAGTGAAGTAAAAGGACATTCTGCTGATTTTTTACTGCACAAAGATATATTTTTACAACAGTAAACAGTGGAAATATTAGTCAAAAGTGTATCAGCATTAAAGAGCAGTGTTAAAGAGTATCATATGAAAGAGTATAAACTAAGGTAACTCAAATGAAGATATTTTCTAGTAGCCAGCAAGCTGGACAACTAATCACTCAAAAATCTCCTTGTTAGATAAAGTAGTTCTATTTATTTTGGATAGAGGACAACTTGTTGATTTGTTAAGCAGCTGTCCCTCTTATTTTGTAAAGATATTTTCTATTTCCTAAAGATATTCCTAGATTTCTCCTAGGATATTTGTAACTACATTTTGTATAAATATTTCTACATTAGAAGTATTCAGTGTGGAATAAAATTGCTAGACTTTACTATAGAATTTTTTGTTGAACATTGGAGGCTATTATGTGTTGATTTCGAAGTAGTAGACTGGACAAAGCTAAACTGGCATCATAATTCAGGATCCCTGTGATAAGCTGATGAGTGAAGTACTCCCTTCTTGTCATTTTTTTATTTTATGAGTTTCATGAAATTCATTATATGTTTTTTCTATCTGAATGTGCAACTAGGAATATTACTACATGTTATTCTAGTGCTCCATGTTTGTAACTAGTTACCATTTTAATGTTTTCTACTGATTTCTGGTGTTAGGAATCCTTGATTGCTCCTACTCCCGTTTGACCCCTGCCTCCTTCTTCCAATTTCCGGATCAAATGATCCTTCATTTCCCTTTATCCCGATCATACCATTTCACCAAAAAACACTTTTCCAAATATCTGAGGGTTATCTATCTTGCCCTGAATACATTTGTACCTTTTTGGCCTTAACTTCTAGTGCTGCTAGCTAGATTTAGACTCCATATCCCAATGGAAAAGTTGATTTCTCTCTAGTTTACCTCTAAGTGATTTTTTCCCACCAAAACCTTTAAAAACAAAACCAATTGTTCTATCATAACTAGCCTAAAAACATAAATAAACAAAAAAAGATAAATCTTAAAGAGAGAGCCCTCTCTGAATTCTAGGAAGGCTAGATCCTAGAATTTGAAGTAGGTTTGTGGCTAGCTCTAGTGTTCTTTGACTAAAAACTTAAATCCCACAACTTAAGAAATTACTAGAGTTATAACATACTGGCGACCATACTAGGGAACTAACCAATCTCCAGTCTTAAATTTAGTCTTAAAGGAAGATCTTTCATTTATATTTTTACTTTAAGATTATTTTTATAGGTTGTAGGTATTCAAAAAAATCATTCTGGCTTCTAGGAAAACCTACTATACCAGGTCTAACTCGGATCCTAAGCCTACAGTTATCGTAGATAACCCAGATCAGATTGGTAAAAAGAAAAAACAAACTGTCAATTTAGAAACTGAAGTACCATTAAGAAAAGCCAATTCTTTACCCAAAGAGTTAGTGAGTTTAAATGATATTTATTTTGATCTGAAGTTTGAATATTAATTGTTTAAAACTAAATCTAAAACTAATTTGAAAAATACTATTATGGATCCTATTTTCCTTTAATTTTTTAATGCAAAACAGAAAAATATTTCAGTAGGCACAAAGTCAAATAAATCTAAATATCAAAATACAGTTGAAAAGATTAATGTTTCATTGATTAAAGATATTAATGAAGCTATTGAATTAGCTCATTTGTTGTCTTACATAAAACCTCCAGTTTCTCAATCACATACAACAATAATACCAACAACAGACTAATCTTTATATGTTGTCACTTCATTTATAGATACTTTTGTAAGTTAATCTACAGACCATTTCATTCCTAAGTTTCCTTTGCAGCCTAGGATATTATTTCCTTCATCCACTGCATCCACTACTTTGCATTTAGATTTTATAAGCACCACATGTTTATTTCCCAGCAATTCCATTTACATTCCAGCTTCATTTCCCAGCTCTTCAACTACAATTGTTAGCTCATCAGCTTTCATACCCAACACTATCCCTATCATTACTATTATACCTCCCAACTCTGCAAAGCTTCAAGCCATGGCTGCTAGGTATTCTCCCCTTATCTTACCCCAAAACCTCCATGATATGCCTCAAGATTACCAAAAAAATGTACCACTGTTTGATGGCATTTCACAATATACTGCTCAACAACATGTAACTAAAATGACAGATTACTGTGAAATTTATGAAATTGATGAGTCAGATGTCCAGATGAGGTTATTTGTCCAGAGTTTAATAGGAGAAGTTAAAAAATGGTTCAAAAATTTAGCTGCTGGTAGTGTAGCTGATTTAGCTGCATTTTAGAGAATATTTTTAAATAAATGGGAAAGGAAAAAGAACCCCCTTCAAATTTTGTTTGAGTTTGATGCTTTGAAAATATCTCCTACTAAGTCTGTCCAAGACTACTGCACTAAGTATAACAGTGTCTATAATTCTATTTCGACAGATCTTAAACCTACACCTTACTCTTTTGCTCAAATTCCCTGATGGATTTGATACAGATATGGCCTATAAATTGAGAGAAAGAGATGCCCAAACCTTAGAACAGATGCAATTAGATGTTGTCAGTGTAGAAATCAAAATTTTAGCTAGAAAGGCCAGACTTAAAAATGAAAGAAGAGTTAAAATTAAAGAAGAAAGTTCAAACTCAGATGTTAAATTGGATTTATTTGCTAAAAATTTAGAAAGGGTGGTAAAAATATTAGATAATATAGATAGAAAACCTCAATGGGATAATCAACCTCAGATTAGAAATCCCAATTTCAGAAAAAACACTAATTCTGGAAAAGCTAAAGAAGCAGCTCCAAACCAAAACATTAGGCTCCCATTTCAGGAGAACTATGCTGAAAGTTCTTAAAATAATGATGAAGATGAGGACGACATCAATCATCTAATGGGAATAGATGAAAAAAACACCATTTTCCTCACTCAGGAAGATCTGGAACTATTTGAGCTTCAACAACTCAAATTAAACTCCAGTGAATCCTTTGACTACAAACAAGGTTATGACTTTGCTATTAATGAAATTCACAGTTAGTATAACCTTAGAAATAAGAAAAATAATGAGTCTTCTACTAAAAAAATGCCCAAAATCAAAATAAGAAAAGTGTAGAAGCCCCAAAAACAAAAGTTTTGCAAATTCTCCCAAGGGAAAATAAGCAAAATTCCAATCCTTCCAGCCCTAAAAAATAAACAAGTCCCAAAATTGTTGATATTACTGATGAAGTAGCTCAATCTTCCAAATATGCACAGAAAGCTAATATTCTTAAATCTTATAATTCAGTAAAAACAACAAATTTTGATCCTAAAAAGATTTCTGCTGATTCTAAATCAGTAAATCCTAGAACAGATAATTCTAGAACACCTGCTAATAATTCTAAATCTGATAAAATTTCTGCTGCCACACAAACAGTCCTTGAAAAGAAAATTAAAAGTAGCAAAACTCAAGAAAATCAGACAGAGAATGTTAATACAATTGAATATAAAAATACAACTGTTGAAAATAAAGAAAAAACAACTTAGATTACAATTACTAAATATGAATTAGTTCAAATTAGTAAATCTAAATCCTCATTCAATATTCAGATTGAAATTGCTAAGTTAAAAATACCTATTCCTTTAATTGAATTGATTAAAAATGACTTATAAAAATCAACTATAACTGAAACTTTGAATATGAATGATGGTGAAGATGTTATTAATTTGAATGATGATCAACCAGAGTTGATTTTTGGCCCTGATGTGAATGGAAAGCATTCAGATGGATCAATCCCTCCTTTCTATATCAATCTTACCATCCATGATCATATTTTACGCAATGCTATGTTAGATTCATGAGCTTCCCATAATTTAATGCCCAAACCTATCATGGAAACTCTTAATCTAGAAATAACCAGGCCTTACAAAGATTTGTTTTCATTTGATTCTAGCAAAGTTAAGTGCTTAGGATTAATTAAAGACTTATGTGTGAATTTTGTTCAATACCCTGGTAAGAGTATGGTAATGGACATTGCAGTAGCTGACATCCCACCAAAGTATGGTATGCTTCTTTCTCGCTCATGGGGAGCGAAGTTGCAGGGATCTCTAAAATTAGACATGAGCTATGCTACAATATCAGTGTTTGGTCAACCCAAAAAGCTATATAGGGAAACTTTAATGAAATTCATGGTTAGTAGTGCTGAGAGATCCATAAATTACTCCATTCATTCTACACCAACTGACCTTGATTCTTTTTATTTTGTGTAACTCTGATAACAATGAAATCCAAATTGAACTGATTGATAAAAAGCCAAAACCAAACAATGACAACATATTTCATGAGTCTCTTTGGCACTTAGACTTTGATGGCTCTGTAAAAAAATTAGGATCAAGAGCAAGAGTATGGATTACAAATATGGAAACTAATCATTCAGAAGGACATGCCTTCATACTCAACTTCAAATGTACCAACAACATGGCAAAGTGTGAGGCACTCATTCTAGGCCTCTAGATCATCAGAAACTTAGGAGGAAAAAGAATAATAATCATGGGAGATTCAGAATTAATCATTAAGCAAATAAATGGAGATTATTCTATTTATAATCCTATACTAGCCAGATACAGATATACAACAATTGATTTAACTGATGATTTATTGGAATGCAAGTTTGCTGCTATACCCAGAAGAAAAAACATCCAAGCACACTGTCTAGTAACTTTTGCTAGTACTTGCAACTTACCATTCCAACCAACTCATAAGTATACTACTGAGGTTAAACATAGACCAATTATCCCAGACAACCTCAAGTACAGGCAGATTTTCTCTCAAGATGAACAAATTTACCCTTTTTTAAATAATGAGGAAGAATTTCAAATTTTCAAAATAGATACAAACTGTAATATACATTTAGATTTTGATTGTGAAGTAGATAACATAGATGTACGTAAATTTAACAAACCAACTGTATTTATTCAATCTGATATAGATAACTTAGAGAATATATATATTGAGAAAATCATTGAAGAAGAAATTGACATGTTAGATTTGAAAGATAATTTTTTTCCTAAAGGTTTAACCCCTTTGGAAGACCTTTTTTATTCCAATGATCTGCCTAAAAAGCCAGAAATGGAACCAGTTAGGTCTGAAATTGAGGAATTTAACATTGGGACATAATTAAAACCAAAAATGATTAAACTGTCTAAATATTTACCTCCACAAGAAAAGGAAAAATACATTGATCTTTTAAAGGAATATCAAGATGTGTTTGCTTGGAGTTATGAAGATCTTAAAGCTTATAACACAAGCATAATTCAACACAAAATTTCCATAAAAGATGATCAAAAACCATTCAAACAAAAATTGAGGAGAATTAATCTTGTTCTATTACCTTTGATAGAAAAGGAAGTAAAATGCATGTATGATGCTCAAATTATTGCACCATTTAGATCTTTTAATTGGGTTTCAAAACTATTTCCAAGAAGAAAGAAAACAGGTGAAATTAGGTTATGTGTCGACTTTAGAAATCTTAACAAAGTGTCTTTAAAGGATAATTACCCTTTACCAAAGATGGATCATATATTACAAAGGGTAGTTGGTTCCTCTAGAATTTCTTTGTTAGATGGTTTTTTAGGATACAACCAGATCCTAGTCCAAAAGTTAGATCAGGCTAAAACAACTTTCACCACTCCTTGGGGCACTTACATGTATGTGAAAATTCCCTTCGGTTTGATGAATGCAGGAGCAAACTTTCAGAGAGATATAGACATAGCCTTTGCAAAGGAGATTCATGACTTCTTGGTAATTGTAGATTTAGAAGTGTCCTCATACACATAACTTTATTGATCATGGAAAAAGATTACATTACAAATTGCAGGAGTTTACAAACGTAAACTCTCACTCTCACATTACACAATGAAATTAGGAAACTAAACTATTTATAAGCTCCATGTTATAACTTAATATAGTTATGGATCACTTGGAAAATCAACAAGTTTCCATTTACAATAAATGACCTTCTAACCATTCTACTAACTTCATTCCTATTTTAGAGCCTAGGAAATGACTCTATTCTAGAGTCCTATTTTTACTAACAAAATATTATTTCTAAGTATCTCTAATATTTATTAAATATTCTAATTTAATAAATATATTTATCCTAAATTTACATTATTTAATTTATATATTTTTGGATTTATGAAAGAGGCTAACATTCCCCCCTTCAAGGATAAATCCAAAAGAAGAATGAGGAACCATCTTCCAAGTTCTCAAGTTGGTGCCGAAAAAATCTTCAATATCAAGAGTCCATGAGTCAGCTATATGTTTGATTCATCTCTGAATGTTGCTTGACAACTCCATCAAGTGTCAAGTTGCAAAAGGATCGATCTGTCCTTTGCATGAAATCAGCATCAAAATTTGTTCAAAGCCCACTGGCTGATGATGTCAAAAACAACTCACTGTTGCTTTTTCTATGCTGAAAATTGTTCACTGATTCTTTGCTGTCGACTGCCCACTGGAAAATTTGTTGATGCCCATTGGCAAATTTTTTGAGGCCCACTGGAAAATTTGTTGATGCCCACTGGTTGTTGAAGATGCCCACTGGCTGCTTTTACTGGTTTTGTCGAGACTTTCAATCTGACAACCACTGTCAATATCATTGACATTTTCCCCCCTTTGTCAGCTAAAAGGAGAGACACTTCTCTTGGAAAGTATTCCTGAACTCCCGCTCTTCAGGTGTAGGAGTTTTACACTGGTGTACTTCCCCGTTCAACTGCATGAGAGTACCATCATCTTTTCACTGTTGGCTACACTATGTGTGATTGTATGCGATTGTAGAACTGAGACAATCTTTTGGCTGTGGATGACCATTTCCAAGGGTCGATCCATTCATAATGTATCTTCAATCTGGCTGATTTTTTTTGTTTGTGACATTTTTGTGAGGAATGATTGGGCTTGCCACAATGGTGACAAGGATGGAGATCAAAATACTGATCTTCCATATGACTCGTTCTTTGACAATGAGAACATCACGGTTGGACTTCAACTTCAGGTTGCGTACAATTATGTTTGTCTGCAACTTTGGGTGGCGTGCATTGTTGGTTGTCTGCAGCTTTCTCAGAATCTGCTGAGGTGAGTGGTGCAAGAAATCCTCCACTGACGAACTTAATTGGCTTGGAATAATCTGGGATATGTAAGTTGGTGTCATTAGTGACATATCCTAAGCCTTGTCGATTCTTGTTATGTTGAATTTCTTCCCTGGGCTTGAAATAAATTTGAACTGGAACAACTTCGACACTTGAAGCTATTTGAATGAATGACTTATCATCTGGATGGTTCAAAGACTTGAAAGTATCACTCTTTTCTTGTAATTCAATCCTTTGAAGTTGCGACTCAAGTTGAAGAAACTCAATAGTTTCATGTGTTTGTTGTAGATGCAGTGAAAGATTAGCAAGCATTTCTTTGCTGACGTGCACCATGTATTCATCACTGGAGATGATCAAACTGTGAAGAATTTTTAACAACTGAATATGTTGCGCCATCTGAACTTGTTCACTTGAAATCAGGCTCTCTTGTCGTAGATGTCGTCTTTGAACTGTTTCACTTGAATTTGGTACTTGAATGACAGGCTCGCTTGAATGTGGCTTGAATGGCACGCTCGCTTGATTTTTTGCTATTTGCACTTGCTTGGAACACTTGCTAGAATTGTAGAAATTTCGTGCTTAAACTCTGGAATTCACGCTTGCTTGATGATCGCGTTTGTTTAATCACTCACTTGACTTACTTGATGACTTCACGCTCACTTGAATGAATAGTTATGCTCACTTGATGTCTATCTCAACTTGCTTAATTGATGTTAGAATTGAACTTGTTTGGTTGCTACAATGAACTTCACTCTGGCTCAATTGAAGGTTTTAACTTTGTACTGTCTTGACGCAAATTGCTTGAATGAATATTCACGCTCGCTTGTAGGAGATGTGAACTTGTTGCTTGTTTGATTTAAAAACTCGTGCACTCACTTGATTTTGCGTAAATGAATGGTTTTGAACACTGTCGACAATGCACCCAAGAAAGCGTACAATGATTCACTTTAAAATAATGAATTCACTTGTTCTCTTAAAAATTCATTAACAATGATTTTTTAATGATTCACTTAAAACAATGAATTTGATTACAAGTTCTGAAATGGATTTGCAAGAACATTGATGTAGACTTTGCTTTGAAATGCATTAACTTGACTAAGAGAATTTGATTGTTGATGTAGAGTGCTGATGTAGACAATCTTTGATTATATGGTGTAGTGGCGCAAATGCATGTGTTGATCTTGCAACTATTTCGTTACATGTGTTGTGCTTGCTGATATTGAACTTTATGTATGTGATATTAAATGAAATTATTGATGTGTCAATACTACACACAAATCAAAAACAACAACATGAAGCCATAAAAAACATGCGCCATCACAAACACACATGGTGTACCTAATATCCCCTTATTCAATTTCGGGCGGATCTAGGACACATCAACACCAAAAATAATATGTCTTTATTAATCATTGGAGTACATCATCTGAAGCAATGATAATGCCAAGCTGGGAACCCTTTGAAACAACTTGCCTTCAAAATCTGAATGGATAGTGACACGATTTCTCTCAAAGTAAAAAAATACTTTGAATTACAATAAAGGCTTTCCCTTATCACTCCAAATTTACAAAAAATAAATCATCTTATCTCTCCTTTAAAATTCACTTTATTAAAAAAAACACACCTTATTTCTCCCAAAAAAAGCATCACTCTTATTACAAAATCAATGACAATATTCACCCTTATGACTCCCTTCACAAAAATATTTTTGCCACTCCTTATCTCTCCCCAATCAATATTTAAAGAGCCTTTATAATCATGCATTTACATAATTTTCATTAAAATAATGGAATGAACATTATGAAGGAAAAAGTGTTTTTTTTTTTTAAATGTCACTTTCTTCCTCTTCTCCCTTTTTTTAATGCATACTAAAAAACACTTATCACTCCTATATTCTAGGTGACACTCTTTAATCAATATGCAAAGAAAATTGGAGGGTTTTGTCTCACATACCATCTGATCTCTTCTAGCAAATCCCTTCGATTTGTCCCATAAAATTTCATCCACTAACAAGAATTAATTCGACTTTCGTAGGTTTGAGGGTTACGACTTAGTGGAATAATAGATTCGGTCCTTGTTTCAAAAGCCTGAATTAAGAATTTTGTTAAAATTACGTTGTTTTGGCGCCATCCAAATTAGATTTGAACCAATCTCGGCTCGGGCCAGTAGCCCATTCAACCTTTTAGTCACAGCCACCAATTATCTTGTAGAAATATATGCAAGGGGAATTCGGCCCAAATATGAAAAAAAATGCTCAACCTTTACGTAGCTCTAGAACATAGAACATCAAACCTGCAGCAATCCTGCAGCTCGATCCACTTCCACCAGAAGAGGAGCTTAGCAAGAGCGACCTTTCTGATTTCCACCAGTCATGGTCACAAAGTGAGCTTGAAATATGATTTCTGAATTCCTTAGTCACTAGCCCAAAAAAGGTTTCAATAGTTTTACAAAATCTCTTCTCCAAAATCTGTCGTTTCTCTTTTTTATCATTAGAAGATCAACTTCATTGTTTCATTTCGGTCCCAATTCATGTTCAACGTCTTGGGAAAAATATGTGATGCTTGGGAGGAAGACTGCAAGATTTATAGGAAAAGGCATGGAGAGAGTTTGTGCCAAAGATGAAATAATCCAAATGGAAGGTTGAAGTTTCCTTGATCACTAGAAACTCTGCAAATAACCATGGGACGACAGCACGAGGGCAACATAATACAATGTAGTAATGGGATTGAAAGTAATTCCTTTTGACATGAGCAAGATCTGAATCAATACCATCGTGTAGTCTCAAATTAAATTTCACCCAATTGAAGAAACAAACACCACGAATTGAACTTGGCCTCACCATATAATGGCAACCCCAACTGATATATTAATGGGAATGAATTCAATGAAACTCCAATGGAATTACACAGCCACTACATGAGGACCTTAAGCATCTGGATGAATAAGACTGATAGGTAAATGTATAAAGAATTGGAGAACCTGAGGTGGAGAGAGTAGAGGGCTTCGACATATATGTGGGTTCATCTGAGATCTGGAAACTTGATTCAAGTTATATCTTACAACATCAAATCATTTGTATTGATTTGCCGATTTCTTGTGGTTCCTTGACTGTGCAGCTTAGTGCTATGAAATTTGAAATGGTTGTCCCTAAGTATAGTGATTTCCACGGTCGAATCCGGACACATTGATTTTGTAAACAATGGTGGATGTACAACATGAATATATTACAATGTAAAACTGGTCAGCAAATAACATCTATCTCATATCTACAGTGAATTCAACACAGATGCAGACGACCCCTCTAAAGCAGCTGTTTCCCTAGCTCACGGGTCATGGGAGATAACAAAATAGCACGAAAATGAGGTCACAGAGATCCTCCACAGGCCTTTCATGGAGGGCGATAATTCAGAATAAAGATTACTTGAATGCACTCTGTGTTTTTTTTAAAGATTAAAGATTAGAATATGAAGTGCTTACCAATCCACATCGACCGATCCAACTGTGAAGACTTCAAAAAATGTAGATCGATGACCCTTTCAGCCATGGAACTCAGATCTGCCTCGACACAATTGCATGGAATCTCCAACGATAGATCTGCACACTATGTTGCTTGCGAACTCACTCGCTCTCATTCGAATTGAAAATTCAGGAATTTTTCTTTGACTTGGGTGCATTAAAGCCATCTCCATCTCACCATCACAAACACAGAAAGATCCATAGTTTCACTCATGCCCGAAGAACTATTAACGCTCTGATACTACATGTAGATTCAGAAGTGTCCTCAGACACATAACTTTATTGATCATGGAAAAATATTACATTACAAATTGCAGGAGTTTACAAACGTAAACTCTCACTATCACATTACACAATGAAATTAGGAAACTAACCTATTTATAAGCTCCATGTTCTAACTTAATCTAGTTATGGATCACTTGGAAAATCAACAAGTGTCCATTTACAATAAATGACCTTCTAAACATTCTACTAACTTTATTCCTATTTTAGAGCCTAGGAAACAACTCTATTCTAGAGTCCTATTTTTACTAACAAAATACTATTTCTAAATATCTCTAATATTTATTAAATATTCTAATTTAATAAATATATTTATCCTAACTTTACATTATTTAATTTATGTATTTTTGGATTTATAATTGCCTTTATGAAAGAGGCTAACAGTAATTTATCTAGATGACATTACTGTATTTTCGAAATCAAATAATGAACAATTGGATCATTTGAGACAGGTATTTATTAAATGTAGGAAATTTGGCATCTCTTTAAATACCAAGAAAACTCTCTTTGGATTAGAGGAAGGGAAGTTACTAGGACATATAATTTCAAAAGAAGGAATTAGAATTGATCCTGCTAAGATAGAAGAAATTTTAAACATTCATCCACCTAGAAATATCAAAGAATTACAAGATTTCTTAGGTAAATTAACTTTTTGAGAAGATTTATTTCAAACTTGGCTGAAATCATTAAAGAACTGAACAATATGCTCAAAAAAGACTCAACTTTAAAATGGACAGTTGAAGCCAAACAATTATTTGATTCCATAAAAGGGGCTTTAACTAAAACACCAGTCTTAATCAGTCCAGATTTCAAAAAAGACTTTATAATTTTTTTCTTTTGCATCAGAGCATACCATTGTTGTGGTTTTACTGCAGAAGAATGATCAAGGTTTTGAACAGCCTATAGATTTTTTCAGTAAAACCCTTAGAGATGCACCTCTGAAATATAACATACTGGAGAAACAAGCCTTAGCTTTGGTTAAGGCCATAAAAGATTTCAGAGTTTACATTCTCTATTCCCACATAATTTCCTATGTCCCTAATTCTATAGTTAAAGACATTATTACTCAGGATGGCCCTGATGGAAGAAGAGGTAAGTGGATTGCAACTATCCTATAATATTACATAGAAATCAAACCAAACAAACTCATTAAAGGACAAGGATTAGCCAGATTAATGGTTGAATCCAACTGCAATGCATTAGACATAAATTTTATTGCTCAGATTGATGACCCGGAAGAGATGGCGACTCCAATGATCAGTGAAGCCTTTCTAGATTCAACTTGGTACTCAGATATTATCTTTGTACTTACTAACTTACAAGCTCCTCCTAGAATATCAAGGATAAAATCCAGATTTCTTAAACTTAAAGCAATGAGATTTTGTATTTTAGATAATGTGTTTTTTTGGAAAGAACATAGTGGGATATTACTAAATTGTTTACTAAAAGAAGAAGCTGACAAAATTCTTGAAGAATTTCATGCAGGTGACTATGGAGTGCATTTATATTGGAAAAGTATTGCATATAAGATCCTTAGAGCTGGTTTTTACTGGCCTACCTTATTTGCTGATGTTAAGAAATTTGTTACTTCATGTCACAAATGTCAAATTTTTGAAGGAAAAATAAATTGTTACCTTTACCGTTAAAGCGAATTTCAACTGAGATGCCATTTAAATAATGGGGTTTAGACTTCATTGGAGAAATTCACCCCCCATCCTTTGGCCAACATAAGTGGATTTTGACTGCCACAGATTACTTTACTAAGTGGGTTGAAGCCATTCCTACCAGACAAGCCACTGATACAGTCTTATCTCTTTCATAGAAAACAACCTTTTATCTATATTTGGATGCCCTCGGAAAATAATTACTGATAATGAAACAACATTTAAATCTAAGAAAATGATTGCCTTTTGTCACAAGTACCATATTACCCTAGGCCACTCTATTGCTTATTACCCTCAAGGTAATGGCCTAGCTGAATCTTCGAATAAAAGCCTTGTAAATACTATTAAAAAATTACTTGAAGATAACAAAAAGGCTTGGAATAAAAAGTTAGTCTATGCCTTATGGGAAGATAGACTTACTACCAAAAATTCAATTAGCACTTCCCCTTATCAAATTGTTTATGGCAGTTTTCTCATCATCATTAGGTGTTCCAGTAATGAAGATAATTCAAGAATCACAAGTGGAAATCAATGATATGCAAAGGAGGATAAATAAAAATATTCATCTACAACAAACAAGGGAAGAAGTCTATGAGAAATCCCAAGTAATTCATGATAAAATCACGAAATTTTTTGATAAAAGAAGTAAAGAAGATGAATTTTACATTGGAGATCAAGTGTTAAAGTGGGATTCTAGGAAAAAGGACAAAGGTAAGCATGAAAAGTTTGACTTTCTATGGAAAGGACCTTATGTAATTTATGGATATAGGGGTAACAATTATTTTTTCATCAAAGATTTATATGGAACAGATATTCAAGAAGGACTAGTTAATGGTAGAATGCTCAAGCACTACTATTCTTTTGAGTTAACCAATAGTTAGTCCCAATTAATTTTTACATCATTGTAAATATCCATTAAAGTTTTTAGATTGGATTGGATATTTTCTTTCCAAATTTGAAGCCCGGAGAGAAGGCCCTAAGCTTTGAAGAGTAAAATTTCATAAATATGAGTTTTTGCAGAAAACAAAAGACAATTACTGGATCATCATGGTCAAAATTGAAGGCTACTACTCTTAAAGTTCTTGACATTTCACCAGAAATTTCCATCCCCATGTGAAGCACTGTTAGGGTCCTATAAATATAGGGTTCATAATTTTGAATTGCATTTTGATAGTCTTGTAAAATATGTACATACCTTGCTTTCTGCAAGTTGTTTTCCCATATTTTGAAAAAAATCAAAAAATCAAAAAAGAGGGTAAAAAGTTCTAAAAGAAAGATCAAAGGACTTAAAAAATATAGACCCCAAAAGAAAAAAGATGAAAATAAAACATGAAAGTGTGCAAGTCCAAAGGCCACTACTTTTTACTTTTTGCAAATGATTATGTTAGAGTGTCAATAAATGCCATAATCCATGATGAGTTAAACTGTTTAAACTTGACTTGTCATGTTTTCAATTTCCATGTTTCAGATAGTGAATAAATATTGGTCAGACAATTTAATCCTAACTTATCAGTAGATAGGTAGAGAATAATGAGGAGATCATCAGTTTAATATGAGCCCTCAGATGAAATAAGGTAGAATTAGATAGTTTTATGCTTTCAAAAGAATAAAATGTTTCAAGGTAGCTAGCTTAAATGCATCTGCTAAAAGGAAGAAAAAATGTTAGAGTAATATTGGGTAGGTAGAAAGAAGTGAGAAAAAACATGTAATATTTATCATCGGGAAAAAATCACCAATTTCCCTTTCTCTATATTTATTCAGTACTCTATACTTCCAGTCAAAAAGGCTCAGCGAATTTCTCTGACATTTGTTGGGACCGGACCCAAGGCTCGATGATTGGATAGTAGAAAATGTTGAATTCTTATGATAAAATCCCCTTTACCATTATTTATTCCTCATTCATCCATTTAATTGTTCTTGATAAGTAAATAATCCTTCTTACTTAATGAAACCTAAAATACCATTTAATTAACTTCCTTCATTCATAAAAAATACAAAAAACCCTAAAAAAACACTCTATCCTAAGTAAGTTGGTGAAATGATGAAATAATAAGCTTTGCTTTTATTTATTTACTCTACTTGGTCATTTAGTGTATTTTTGTGTATTCCATCTCCCCTTGTCATATTAACTTTTAACTTATGCTATTAATTCCCTAAAAATACCTTATCCTATCTATATAATTCCCTTTATCTAAAATACCCACTATTATAAAGTTTTTAGACCAAAGTTATTATCCACATGCTAAATTAAAAAACCCAAATAATATTCCCTTTGGTCTAAAACTAACCTTAATTAAATACCCCGCCCCCTATGGTTATTAGACCCTTCAACAAGTCTAAAAACTATATAATAAAATAAATAGCGCAAAGATGTGTATTTAAGCATATCCTATGTATTTTTCAATAAAATACAATTACCCCTCTCATAGCATTTTAGCCTAAGTTATGAAAGATGTTTTATCACTTTATAAGGTTGAAAAAGCTTGCAAACTCCTGCTCATGCAACAATCCGCCTCTTTGCAAGCAAGGTCACCTTTTAAACCTAAGGCTAAGGTTAAATGTCACAAAACTTAAGTTTTTCCCTTTTCATATTATTCCCGTTATATAAAGA
This sequence comes from Pinus albicaulis, assembly GCA_034641835.2. Lineage (NCBI taxonomy): Eukaryota > Viridiplantae > Streptophyta > Pinopsida > Pinales > Pinaceae > Pinus > Pinus albicaulis. The sequence continues at coordinate 3,631,953 of CM076583.1, read as the reverse complement.
CCCACGCCTTATATAAAGTTAACCCAAGGTGCAAACTTAACTTCACTTCGTGTAAATAAGCCTATTCCCGCTTCTATTATGTAAAGCCTGATGCTTTGTCTAATTAACCTTCCATGTATATTTCTTTAACCATGCTTAGATCCTGCCACCATATGTATAAATCCCGACTTTTCATATATGAAACCTTTGATAATCCCCGCATCCACATTCATTAAACAATATATAATTTAAACCTTATATAAATGTTTTTTACCCATCTGTGCGTATATAGCAACCCCGGTCCCACCATATTTTTACTGCACCTTTCAAAAGAGATCTTAGCCCTTCGCTCCTAATTGTCAAATCCAACGGCTCCTAAATAATATCGTGCTCACAAACTAATCGGTCCACCCAATGCCCAAACGGACATGAAATGAGTTGTTTCACCATTTCCACCTCTTATGACGTGGCCGGTTTTTATTGGATCGCATTCGTTTCAATAGAAACCACTTACCACCAGAATTGAACGCGAAAACTGTTGCCAATTTCCCATTTTACAATAAAACCACTCCCGCCATTTGATGAGACCTGCATTTAATGCATTTATGATAATGAAATATCAAAGTTTAAAACCTTTGATATACCATTTCTGATGTTTATTTGTGCATTCCGGATTGTAAAAGAGCTCCGCTCGACTGTGTAAAAACCCTTTGCTCAAATTTTAGACTTATACCTAGAGAAAATAAAATTTGACCACAGATTCCTCATTGAAGACCAGTAAAGCCATTCGCTGCACCAAAAATCTGGACCAGTCCTCATATTAAACCAATATCTTCTCAAGAACCCTTCAAGCAACCAAATACCTGTGTTTAGGGGTATTTCTCGATAGTTAAAACCTGCAATTTCATGTTTAGACCATGAATGATTAAACCAAGCCTGTAATTAATGGTTTTACCGAACCAATTTGCCTAAAAAAGCCCCAAAAAGAGGCCAAACCCTGGCCAATTTTTCCCAGAAAATTCTGTGTTTGAGAAAACCACTTTTGAAGCCAATATCCTCAATTTGTGACCTCTGAAGATCAATTTCAAATACAGAAAAGGGTTTAAAACCTACATATATCTTAAAAACTCCCTTTTGCAGTCAAATCTATTCACGAAACCCTCGTTTTCTGTCTTATCCTAGTTTATATCCTTTGACAAAGAAAATCAACTCCTGAAAACAATTTAAGCTTGTAGTAGTTATTCCAAAATGACCAAAAAGCATATCACAGCTAAACCTAGAGGTTATAAGCCAACCAAGCCTGGAGGATCCAAACCTCCTAAATCTGTAACACCTAAAGCTGTTAAATATACTCCATCCCTCACTTCTAAATCCACTTTATCAGTAAATCCCCTCCAGCCACCTGTAGCTGCTGAAGAAACCCTTCCATTGACTAATATGGACTACAAGATTATTGATCCTGTTGTAGAATTCAACCTTTTAGAAAGACATAATTGGTGCTATGATAAATACTTGGACAAATATGAAATGCCTATTTGGGAGACTCATTTTCCCAAATATGTAGTTCCATTGACCCACCTAGACAAGACCTTGTTAGATTATGTCAAAATCATTATGAAACAGACCAAAGGGCCATTGTTAATGCTGAGAGAGAAATCCTTTTTACCATCACAACAGAATCAATAAATCAAATGCTGCAATTACAGTCTGATGCTCAACCATTCCCCCTATCTATAGAAGCTTTGACCCAGTTGTACTTAGGCCTGGATTTCCCAAAGAAGTTTATGATATTTCAAAACTTTTTGCCTTCCCATGTTGACATTCCTAAGTTAAACCCTCCTTATTCCACTGCCAAATTTCCTGAAGGGTCTAGGCATATTATTTCAATGTTGTATTTTATACTGGGATACTTTACAGATGGATTCACTGATGAATCCATTCTTGGCTTTCTATCCACCTTATCTTTAGGCCAACCTCCAGAAATAATTTTTTATTATGCCAGATTCATAGCAGCCAATATTCATCATCAGCTGACCAAACTACCCACTGAAGGGGTTTTCAGATACTCTTCCTACTTGTTTCACTTATTTTTATTCTTCCAAGCTGATAATTTTCCAATTGCATTACAAAAGATGGACTTGGAGGGTAAGCCTTTATCCATTGTCTTCTGGACTTCCTTGCTCAGGAAAGAGAGTAGTGACTTCACCTACACAGATTTTTCAAACCTTTTCTTGCATCTAGTAATGAACATTTTGTACAAAGCAGAGAAGCCCACAGTCAATAAAGAAATGAAAAGAATCTTGCAACTATCAGAACAGAATAAAATGGGAGACTCGTTTCTTTATGAAAAGCATACAAAGATAAGAATTTTTGGATCCAACTTATTACCTTATAAGTTGCCAAAATACATGAACATGAGAAATTTTGCATTGGAATATTTAAGACAGATTCTCAATTCTGACTCTATAAACTTCTTAGCTGCAAGGAAAAAGACTCAATTCAAGCTTAAGAATCAGGTTGGTCCTTTCATCATAAATAACAGAGAGGCAGTAAAATAAATCTCAAAGAGACTAGTAGAGTTCAAATTTCAAGAAAATTTTCCATGGAACTATGATCCTCAAGGGATCCTGAGAAATTTAAGGGTAAAATGTAAACTAACACCCTTCATACATGAGCTTAAGCCAGAGATTGAGAATTTTTCCAATCAAGAAGAATGGGTAGAGAACACACTGATAGATACAGCTACTAATACAGATACAACAGGAAAAATGGTTACAACACAAGCCCTTGAAGTTGTAAAGCAGCCAGAGACTTCAGCCAAAAGAAATAGATAAGAAGGAGCATACACAGCAGAAACAACTTCATAAACTAAATTCAAACTGATTTATAACAAAAGGCTTAAATTCAGCTCAATTGGGAAAGAAAAAGTAATTGACATTGAAGATACAAATGAGACAGAGATAAATAATGATTAAGCTAAAGTGATAATCAATGAAACTCTTGTAGAGATTGAAAAAGAGCAAACAACAGGTAAAAACGATACTCAAATGATTGAAAAGCCACAAAATATGGAGGCCTCTTCCTCACAAACAGCTGAGGAAAAGGATTTAGATATCGAAAAGAAATATAAGAAGATAAAGCAGAAGAATGAGGAAATTAAATCAGAGATATATTCTCAATTCCTCAAGCAAAAACCTGGGAATCAAAATAGGATACTGATAACCTTTGATTATTCTACAAACAAAATGATTATGTCATTTTTGCAACCAACTACCTCAGCACCAAAAACAATGGCAGATTATAAAAAGGTGGAGTTTGAGGTAGACACTGAAAATGTTCATGAGCTAGACCAAATTGAATTTCATATACATAGCTCTGAAATGTTGTATTCAACTGTGGTGACAAAGGCAATGAGTGCTACCAAGTTGCAGAATACTATTCTTAACATGCATGATCAAATGAAGCTATACAAGGGATCTTTGTATGCAAAGGACCTAAGGATTAAAGCCTTAGAGGATTTAGTTTTACAGGTGAGATATGATCCCTCAAATGTTCAAGCAACAGAATTATTGGTCAAGAAAAAGAATGATGATATTGCAGCTTTGAGGAAACAACTTAAGCTTCCTCAAAGTGAGAATCCACAGACCAAAGAAATCTTTCAAGAGCAAAGTGAAAAAGAAGAGATGATGAAGCTCATCCTCAAATTAACTGCTCAGATCAAAGAAATGGAATCCCAAATGGACCAACTTGTCCTTAAGAAGGAAACTGTAAAAGAAACTGACACCCCTATCATTCCTTCAGTTATACCAATGATTACCACAGCAGTGGCTTCCACATTAGGAGAAAAACTAGCACCAAAATAACCACTGGCAACTGCAGTGCCAGTGAGTTCAACTACTACTTCAAACACAGATCCTTCTACAACTTAGGTTCAACCAACAGATGAAGCAGGTTAGATTGTAAAAGCTATGGAGGAAATGCCTTTGAAAAGTAATGAAATCAACAGCCTAAAGAAGATGATTGATAACCTTGAAGCCACAAATAAGTTAGCTTTGATAAATGTTAAAACTCATGAACAGAAGGCAATTATACTTGGAGAACAAATCAAGGGCTTACATAAGGAGATGACTTTCACTAAGAAAATTTCATTTGTAAAAAATCATCTATGGAAAAACATAATTGAAGCCATTCACACTCAATGGCCTTCAATTCAGGTTATATATGAGCAGAGATACTTATTACTAGCAGCTCAGGCAGAGATTCAGAAGACCAAGGATGAGTTAACTGATAAGCCAACTCAGGCTTTAAAACTCATCACATTCCTGAACATCAAGAACAGAGAAGAATTGGAAGAATTACAGGTATTGGACAGAATAGAAGCCATTTTACAGATTAAAAAGGTAGTAACCAAGAAAATTTTGATGAAGTACCTGGAAGAGAAATTTGAATCAATGAACATTGCCATAAAAAAGTTTATGGTAAAATACACAAACTTAAGAGAGAGGGGCTTCCCAGACATCCATGTCTTTAATGAAAAACTAATGCCCCAGAAGGATTATGATAAAAATATTAGGGAATTTTCCAAGGAACAAGTCAGCAAACCATTACCACAAGGCACTCCCACAGGAAAAGTCTTCCTTCAACACTTTGAAGATTTGTTTTTTCTACAACATGAGACTAAACATCTCTTTTTGTTCAAGCCCACTTTTTATAAATACACGGAGGCTGATGAGAATTTTATAAAGCTAAAGAATGTCAAAATTCCCAATTAAGAACAGTGGCAAACATTTACATATTTAATGTAACAATGAGAGGTAAAACAGTGAAGAAAATTACCTTGAAAAATAGTAAAAAAGAAACAGTGAAGTAAAAGGACAGTCTGTTGATTTTTTGCTTCACAAAGATATATTTTTACAGCAGTAAACAGTGGAAATATTAGTCAAAATTGTATTAGCGTTAAAGAGTATCAGATGAAAGAGTATTAGCTAAGGCAACTCAAATGAAGATATTTTCTAGCAGCTAGCAAGTAGGACAGCTAATCACTCAAAAATCTCCTTGTTAGATAAAGTAGTTCTACTTATTTTGGATAAGAGGACAGCTTGTTGATTTTTTAAGCAGCTGTCCCTCTTATTTTGTAAAGGTATTTTCTATTTCCTAAAGATATTCCTAGATTTATCCTAGGATATTTGTAACTACATTTTGTATAAATACTTCTACATTAGAAGTATTCAGTGTGGAATAAAATTGCTAGACTTTATTATAGACTTTTTTGCTGAACATTGGAGGATATTATGTGTTGATTTCGAAGTAGCAGACTGGACAAAGCTAAACTGGCATCATAATTCAGGATCCCTTTGATAAGTTGATGAGTGAAGTACTCCCTTCTGGTCATTGTTTTCTTTTCTGAGTTTCATGCAATTCATTATATGTTTGTTCTATCTAAATGTGCAACTAGGAATATTACTGCAGGTTAGTCTAGTGCTCCCTATTTTTAACTAGTTACCATTTTAATGTTTTCTACTGATTTCCGGTGTTAGGAATCCTTGATTGCTCCTACTCCCATTTGACCCCTGCCTCCTTCTTCCATTTTCTGGATCAAAGGATCCTTTTGTTAGAAAATTATATATTATAGAGCAATGCAACACATAAAATATGCGGAAAAATACAAGCACACAAAACACATAAAACCAGAGAGACACAGGTATACATGGTTCACCCAATTTGGGCTACGTCCACCCCGAATAGCCAGTCCTTCCTTTCTATTATCCAGTAAAATGAAGAGACAAAACATACAACAGATCCACTGTAATATCCTCTGTTCTCTCTCACAGTCTACTAGTCTATTTCTCACTCAGAGAATACACATGTAATACACAGCCGCAATAAAATACCCTCATACAAAGAGAGGGGTTTCCTTCTACGGAAAAAAACCCTAAACTAAACATAACTTCTACCATCAGATCATCCGCCTAATGAACGGCCCAGATTGACTAGAAATTACTATACTTTTACAAGGCAATTTTACATCTATTTTTAGCTTTGGGGGCACTGCCCCCGAACCCCAGTCGGGGGGTCAGCTAGCCCCCGGACCCCCCAGCTAAGGGGTCATCCCCCTCGGACCCCGCGGGGGGGAAAAGTCCCCCCTGCACCACCCCCCCCCCACTACAAGGGTGTACAGTTTTCCTGGGGTATACATCCAGCTAAAACAAGGATCTCTGAATCATGATGAAAATCAGGCTCCACACCCAACACCTTCATTGCCCTTTATCCTGATCATTCCATTTCACCAAAACACACTTTTCCAAATCTCTGAAGGTTATCTATCTTGCCCTGAATAAATTTGTACCTTTTTGGCCTTGATTCTAGTGTTGCTAGCTAGATTTAGACTCCATAGCCCAATGGACAAGTTGATTTCTCTCTAGTTTATCTCTAAGTGATTTTTTCCCACCAAAACCTTTAAAAGAAAAACCAATTGTTCTATCATAACTAGCCTAAAAACATAAATAAAAAATAAAGATAAATCTTAAAGAGAGAGCCCTCTCTGAATTCTAGGAAGGCTAGATCCTAGAATTTGAAGTAGGTTTGTGGTTACCTCTAGTGTTCTTTGACTAAAAACTTAAATCCCACAACTTAAGAAATTACTAGAGTGATAACACAAGGTAATGTCAAGGAACTCCATTTCCTCCTAATTGTGTCTATGTAGATAGCTGTAGTACTTCAGCACCAAATGTCTCTTCGAATCTTTAATACCCAACTTTGTGCATAAGGTATGGAACAAATTCATCAGTTCGTGCACATTTGATCCCTTTGCTTCCACAGTGTGGTCCATTGGATGTACTTGCTCTTATAGCTCCCTACGAAGTAATATTGTTCCTTGATGCCGTCTCAGAACAAATTCAAAGTGGGTGCGGATGAGAACAGAGAGGGTTACCCCTCATCCTTTTGCTCACATTAGGTTTCCTACCAATCTTTGACATGGGGGGCAGCTTTGAGGAGTGAAAAAATAATCTTTTCTCGGTCGGGGAAATCATGGACCGAGAAATACCCTTCTAGAAAATTCAACCATCGATCTACATCGTCTGCATTTATCTGGCCTTCAAATACATGAATGTTAAATTTTAGTTGTACATTGAAGGATGTGGCACCTCCAGAGTGGTTTTTGGATGTAGATGCACCGTAGGTGGGCAACCGTTGAAGGATATGAGCAAAGTTATCCATCATCACGTTCCTTTGTTTCTCGAGGGCCTCCTCGAGAAATATTTTTATAGGATCTCCTGCTCCCTCGTCTTTCTTTTCTTCTACCATGGGAGGTCGTTGGGGTTTGTGAGGTTGATCTTGCAAGGGTTCAACCAGATCAAGCCCTAACTCCTTATACCCTACCCTCGTTGGGGACATGCAAAGAAAAATAGAGAAAGAGCAGACCGCTATGATACCACTGATCCAGATTTATGCAGGAATGTAACAAAATACACATATAACCATAAATACAAATATGCAGTGGAAATAATACTTCATTCCATTAATATCAAATAATTGAAATATGTTTACAAACATAACAGAAATAAACTAGCTAGGGCGATGGTAGCTTATCTCTGAGAAGAGATGTGGTGGCTACATGCCTCTGAACTGTGTTACAATGAGGCTCGATGGCCTATTTATTGTTGAGAAACAATGCAAAACCTTAAACATCCAAAACCCTAATCGTAGGAGATGAAGAGCCAAAACTATTGGCCCCGTTTGGGTAAATTGGTGTTTCAACTTCCTAGGGATGTAAATTTGGCATACGATCTTTGTTTGACGTACATCATATCTCGTTATAAAGATATATCTGAGGAGTACAACTTTTGGTGTGAGAAACATCAATCCATGGACCCATGTTTCTCCTGGTTTTCCCAAAAAATGTCATTTAGGGCCTCAAAACGGCTTCGGAAGTTCAGGACCTGAAAAAATGCTAAAAATAGTAATTTATGCCAAAACTGAAAATCTGAAAGAATGGATGGTGTGGGTTCAAATGGAATAGGTGGGTGGCCAAAAATAACCATGTGGCTCATTAGGGCCTCCAAACTACTCTTAAAGTTCAGGAACCGACAACTTACTAAAAATAATAAGTTGTGCTGAAAGTGAAAAACTGAAAGCACTGATGGTGTGGGTCCAAATGGAATAGGTGGGTGGCCACCAATATCCACTTGGATCAATACTGATGAAAATGCATTGCATTTGTCTACAGATATATCTCCATTTGAAATTTATTTTGGGTACCTGCCAAAGTCTCCATTGGATTTGGTTTTTGGGAAATCTGTTGATTTTGATAAGGCCCAAAAATTCATATAGAAAATCCAAATGGTTCCCCAAGAAATTTAGGAACATTTGGAGAAGATCCAAGCCCAGTATAAGGCCACACGTGATAAACACAGGACAAATCATCATTTCCAATATAGTGATCGAGTTTGGTTAACCTATCCTTGCTATTTAATAAGAGAAGGTAAGAAGCTCAATACAATCCTATATGGACCATTTATTATTTTGGAGAAGATTGATAGTAATGATTTCAGGTTAGATATACCATTGTATATGTAGATTTATTTAGTTGTGAATGTGGAGAATTTAAAATTGTATGAGCCACAAATGATCATAGGTCAGGATGAGAGTGTTCAAATTCCTTCCATTGACGATTTTTCTCCCAAATATCTAGATAAGTTGCAAGAATATTTCATTTATGACAAGAAGACGAGGTCTTCATGTTGAGGATATGTGGAATATCTTTGAGTGGGTCTTAAGGGAATAAATCCAGGTAAGGCATGGTGGATAAAGCTAGGAAAAGTGAGGGAACAATACCCTCACCTTATTTGTTGAGTAATTTACCTTCTCATCGTCCAAAATCTTCCCACTGGAGAGGATTGATCCAGGAGGATGAAATATGCCATAAAATACGAAGTCCCAAAATTTTGAAGGAGATAGTGTCAAATCGAAGAGCTCGACAAGACGATTCCAACACAATTTGAATCGATTCAAATGAATTTTGTATGAGGAGCATTAGGAGACTTTTTAGGTCTAAAATGGGCCTCCTAAGGAAATTATAAAAAATTAATGGAAATAATAAAATAAGATTACATTACCTCATCAAATTTTAGAGGGAAAAAAAGAAAAAAACTATTTTTTCAACTCATATTTTCAACTTATATCCCTATGGGTTTACTCAAATTTTGAGTGGAAACACTCATTGGGTGTAGAATTTGATTCCTCATCCAAGGAGTACCCATGTTTCATACTTTCGATGGACCCTGCTACATGAAAAATGATAAATACATGAAAGTGTGATTGGAATCACATTTTCATGTATTTCTAATTTTTTATGTAGCAAGGTCCATCGAAAGTATGCAACATGGGTACTCCTTGGATGAGGAATTAAATTTTGCATCCAATGAATACTCCCGCTTGAAATTTGAGTGAAACGTTAGGGAGATAAGTTGAAAATACGAGTTGAAAAAGTAATTTTATTATTTTATTATTTTTTAATATTTTTACTTCCTTACTCCAAAAATGGTGAATCACCCCACATGGTTGACATCATCATCTTGAATCCTATTGGTTCTTATAAAGTTTATTTTGGTTGTACGTTTTTCTTAGGAGGCCCATTTTAGACCTTAAAATTTTGCTAATGGTTATCGCAGTTTGAATTTTTGCGACAAAAAAGTAAAAGTAAACCCTGCCATGACACATGGCATCCTTTGAGGGTGACACGTGGTAGGACCTAAGGACAACAAATGTAGTGATTAATATGACATGGAAAAATATGGTAGAAAAATGTGGAATTACATGGCTAATGACTGGGCACGTATGTGGCAGACAAGTGGAGAAAACCAGTGATGACATGTGGCCCAACTGGAGGGTGCCACATGGAACAACTGAATTGAAAAATATGGATTTTCCCAACATATTTGCATCAACAAGGTTTGAACCCATAAAATTTGATACACTATCCGAGTCCTCCACCAATAAGCCATGCATGGCAGATGGGATAACATGCGTATTATGTTATAAATATATGGTATATAATGTATGTGCTTCAAAAAAGGAGAAAGGCATGTAACCTCCCAATTTGGTTATGGTCTAAGTGTTGGACATATTAAAAGTTGTAACTAGTGTCGGTCTTCATAATTATATTTGCCTCATGACTTGATGTAATCATTATTTTACTTGTCAAAAGAAAGAAAATATTTTTTTGTAAAAATAAAATTATTTATTTAAGAATGGGTTTCTTTCCCATGGTCATTGGTCCTAGGTATAAGAAACCATTGAGTTCTATAGGGGTTTAATATTGAATCAAAATCAAATTCGTGATGTAAAAGACCCATTGGGGCACATGTAATAATAAAATTAAATATTTTTGGTTGTAAAGGAAAATATAGAGTCCACAAAATATCATGTCGGCCTAGAAGAGGCCCTTACAACCCTTGAGAAGCATATATAAAGGGAGAAATTTGACCTCCATTGTACATATACTTGGCATATGATTTGATGCGATCTATGGCTAGAGAAAAATGTGAGTATTGAATATAGAAGATGAAGACTAGCGAAGAGGTGGAGGACGTGATACACCTTGGATCTACTCTTGTGTGAATTTTTTGTGGATACAAGGGTTTCCATAGGTTCGAGTTTTTGCAGAAGACAATGGAATACCTTGTTTAAATAACAATTCTTCTTGTGGGTGGTTATCCTTTTCTTGGCAATTTTATCTTGGTTCTATGGTCTGGCCAACTAGGATTGATTTCCTAGCCCAGGGAACCTCCACAGGCTCCCTAGCCCTTCGAGCCCCTATCCAACTAGCTGTAGTGTGTCCAGGTTGGAATCAACATCTTCCAATACCAAACAAGACTAAGGATCTCCTTCGATTCCAAGCAACACCAAGGATCCTCCCTAATGCCAAACAAGACCAAGAATCCTCCCCAATGCCAAAAAAGACCAAGAATCCTCCCCTTCCTCTCATCCTCCTTCCCTTTTATATATTTTCCTCTCATCCACTTCAACTACTTGCCATTAATTTCATGAACACCCCCTCATCCTCCTAATTTATTACCCTTGAATTTCTTACCATATATAGATATTTTATTCAAAAATAAATGTGAGAAGACCAAAATGTAGATTGAGAAGACATATTGGGTGTACAAAATATAGATATTTGATCTTATAAATGAATGAGGGAAGGCCATACCTTATCTACAAGTTTAAATTAAGAAGACATATTGGGTGTACAAAATATAGCTATTTGATTTTAGAAATAAATGAGGGAAGGCCATAACTCATCTACAATTTAAATTGAGAATACATATTGGGTGTAAAAAATATAGATATTTGATTTTAGAAATAAATGAGGGAAGACCATACCTCATCTAAGATTTTATTTGAGAAGACATATTAGAAATGAAATAAATAATAAAAGTCATACCAATAAAATTACAATTTCACAAGTGTAGACATTACTCAAAAATTATAAGTCAATATTTACATATTAATTAAACACTAATCAAAATTTTCCTTATGGGATGAGGTGGGGCATTACATACTCCCCTCCTTCAGAAAACATCATCCTAAAGTTAGAGTGAAAATGACACAAGGATTTTGAAAATAAGGCATAACAAAATAGATATAGATATAGTAGTCAAATTAATTCAAGCAATGATACCACCTCCCATCAAGAGACTCTAATCTAACTTATAATCTCCTATCCTTCCTAACCTACTTCCGCTCCCATCCTATCTGTCCTCTGCTGCAATATAATATGGCATCAACTATATCGATCTAACCATTGATAAAATCAATATGGTGGAAGCGTCGACTATATCGACCTAACTTCCCCAACATGCAACTGGAAATCGTCATCACACGTCTAGGGGAGCGTGTCCATCACTGCCCTCCCACGATTCCAGGCTTGGAGTTTACACGGTGGGAAATGCCTCCACCCCTCCTGATAATTAGGGTCAATACCCTAATATGGACCACACTACAATGTTGGTTGGATATTTGTCATCGAATAATCCAGTTAGGTAGTCTTGTCACTTGTATCATTTACACTTTATAATGCATACCAAGTAGATACAAAATGTAATAGAACAATGTACATCATGCCATTCTTCATCGGATATGTCAACATTTCCCATCGAGAGCGTAGATCTTGGTTATCATATAGTTCTTTCCAATTTGCAGGTTAGTTCTCATTCATGCATATACATAACAACCAAAAACATATATAGATAAGTGATCTTAATCCTCATGTTATGAAGACCAACATCCATGTCCCAAATTTGTACTTCATAAAACATACTTGAAATAAATCTTATATTAGATAAATCACAATTTTGATAATTCATTCATTAGATAAATCATATCCCCGTAAGTCATATGTCAAACATCAATAACTCTGAGAATTCATACATTAGATAAATCATAACCAAGTAAGTCGTACATCAAGTAAATCATAGATCAAATAATTCATAAAAAAAATATTTTAATCAACAATACCTAATATATCTATTGATTTATATAAGTAGTGTCATTTCTCCAACTAAAATGAAACAATATTACATGGCGTTCATAAAATAACATGGAAATACAAAATAGAGCATTAGCATAGGTAGTTATCTAAGTCAAAATGGGCATCACAGATGCTTGAAAAGTGAGGGGTAGTCATGAAGTATAGTCTCTACATCCTCACAGGTAGTAGATCATGGGCTATACTTGTCCCAATGGACCTTAACTTGGTCCACCATGCGACGTCTGAGATGTCGAAACCTATGTTCCAATATGCATAATGGTTTGACCATTATGGTTCCCACATTTGAGACCTGCAATTCCATCCAATATAGTTTGTGAGATTCATCAGAAACATAATTTCATAAAATAGATACATGAAAAACATCATGAGTTTTATGTAAATGGGGTGGCAGTACAAGACGATAGGCAACTGGCCCAATATTCTCCTTGATTCTCAAAGGTCCTATAAACAGAGGTGAAAATTTTTTCCCTTTCCCAAATCGTATGGTACTTTTGTTGGGTCAAATACGAATAAAAACTTGGTCTCCTACCTCATAACTATGATCAGTCCTATGTGCATCGACATAAATCTTCTATCTATCTTGTGCTTCCTTTAACCTTTCCCGAATATGTCTTACCTGTTCCTCCATTTCTTGTACCAACTCTGGCCCAACTATTACTTGGTCTTCTAACTTTTCCCAACTCAATGGCGTCTTACATGGCCTCCCATATAGAGCGTGATAAGGAGGCATCCCAATGGAATTGTGGTAACTATTATTATAGGAAAACTCTACCAATGGTAAGTACATTTCCCATTGAGTCTAATTATCCATGACATACATTATGAGCATGCCTGATTTACTCTTTCAATCTGCTCATCTATTTCTCGATGATATGCAGTGCCTAGGTTCAACTAAGTCCCCAATGCTGACTGCAAACTTGTCCAAAACCTAGATGTAAAGTGAGAGTCTCTATCAGAAATGATCTTTGTGGGTAACTCGTGTAGTCAAATAACTTTACTTATAAAAATGCATGCCACATCAGTAACATCATAAGTATCTTTCATTGGGATGAAATGGGCACTTTTGGTTAATTTATCAAATACAACCAATATAGCATTGTGCCTCTATGAAGTGAGTGGAAAACCTACAACAAAATCCATAGAAATGACCTCCCATTTAGACATAGGGATATCATGCGATTGTAGGAGTCATGCTGGATGGCAATGTTCAGCCTTCACTTGTTGACATTCAAGACATTTGGCAACAAATTGGACTATGTTGTGCTTCATGCCTGCCCAAAAGAAGAGTTTCTTCATGTCATCATACATCTTCTTCACTCCAGGATGTGCATAATAGAGTGATCTATGTGACTCTTCAAGGATGGTTCTTCTTATACTCCCTTCCATAGGGATGTACATTCTTCCTTGAAATCTCAATAGTCCATCTGGTTCAAGGACATAACCATCAAAATTTTGTTTTATCTTCTTCTCACTCTGGAGTGCTGATATAACCTTCATATACCAACTATCTTCAAAGATTTTTTCCAACACACGTTCCCTCAAATTAACCCTCAAGGGTACTAAAGAGAAGGTTTGTGGCCTCCTACTTAGTGCATCGACCACCACATTCTCCTTTCCCTTAATGTATGATATCCCAAAATCATACTCACTCATGAATTCACTCCACCGCCTTTGCCTAGCATTCAAATCTCTCTGATTGAAGAGGTGCTTCAAGCTCTGATGATCAGTTCTTAACTCAAAGCTTCTCCTAATGAGGTAGTGTCTCAAGAGTTTTAAAGCTAACATCACTTCTACTAATTCTAAATCATAGGTAGCATACAATTCTTCATGTTTCTTGAACTTTCTGGATGCGTAAGATATTAATCTTCCTTCTTGCATCAACACTACTCACCATCCTTGCTTTGAAGCATTTGTGCAAATAATGAAGTCCTTTTCCATGTCAGGCACTCGAAGGATTGGTGCACTAGTTAGTAACTTCTTTAGTTCGGTGAATGCAGTGTCACATTCATATGTCCATTCATACCTAACCCCTTTTCACTGTAATGTGGTGATGGGTTTTTCAATCCTTGAAAACCCTTCCACAAATCTGCGATAATACCCTGCTAGCCCCATGAAGCTACACACCTCATGAGCAATTTTCGGCACTGACCAATCCATTATGGTATTTACCTTTCTAGGTCCACTGAAATCCCATCTCCTGAAATGATGTGCCCAAGATAATGAATTTTCCTTTGAAAGAAGGAACATTTTGACAATTTTCCATACAATTGATTTTCCCTTAAACAGGTTAGTAGAACCCTTAGATACTCTTCATGTTCCTTTTCATTCTTGGAATATACCATAATATCGTCTAGAAATACTTGCACAAATTGGTCCAAATATTTCCTGAACACACCATTCATGAGACCCATGAATATTGATGGTGCATTGGTCAAACCAAATGGTACAACTACGAACTCGTAGTGCCCAAATCGAGTCCTAAATGCAATTTTTGGGATGTCACCTTCCTTAATCCTTAGTTGGTGGCATCCAGATCGTAGATCAATCTTTGAGAAAAATATTTCTCCCTTCATTTGGTCAAATAGGTCATCTATTCTATGTATTGGGTACCTATTCTTTATTGTGGCTCGATTCAAGTCCCTATAATCTATGCATGGCATTAAGGAACCATCCTTCTTCTTAACAAAAATTACTGGTGCACCCCAAGGTGAAATAATAAGTTCTTTTTACTGCATCTGCAACTCACAAAGTTTTGGGGCTGTCATCTTGTAGGGTGTCTTGGAGATTGGTTCTACACCAGGTTTTAAGTCGATTGTGAAATCAATCTCCCTCACAAGTGGTAATCTAGGCAATTCCTTAGGGAAAACATCTTTGAATTCTGACAAAACTAGGTGCTGACCTAGGGAAGGTCCTTTCTGGTCACTTACAACCTCAACCACATATAGTTTACAACCTTGTCAGAGACAACGTTTTACCTTCATTGTGGAGATGAATCGTAGGGACACTCCTTTCTTGATACCATAAATCTCAATTGTCCTACCTTCTTCATCTAGACAAATCAACTTCTTTTTGAAATAGTCTACCAAATCTCGATGAGCTTCAAGCCAGTTCATTCCAATGATTACATCGTACGTCTCCAATTTTATGACGTACGCCTACAACTTAGTTGTACACACCCTAAGGTTCACTTGACATTGGTTAACACTAAGTCCTATTGCTTGTTTGATCCCGAAAGCCATTTCGAATTGTTTAAAGTCATCATGCTCATAGGTTGCCAACCCAAATTTTTCTAATACAACTGGTGAAATGAAACTTTCTATAGCACCAGAATCAAACAAAATTTTAACTTTTACATTTTTTATCATACCTGCGGTTTCTACCACAGCAGACTGGTGTTCAACTTTATGGTTAGCAACTGTTGCATAGATTCGATGGTGGTTGCTTGCTTCCCCCATTGGTGCTTTTCCTTCTCTATAGTTTTTACCTATTTGTAACTCAGGAACATCATGCTGGTAATGAGGTCCCCCACATCCCCAACAAGTGATGCAAGGTAGAATCCGAACAGAATGTTGTGGAGTTATTTGGAAATAGCTCCTTCCCCTAAGACCCCTACCCCTACTCGTGGCTCCTCGTGTCTGACTGTGATTTTCATGAGTCCTTGACATTGTCGGTGAAGTTGTACTGGAAACCATTGAAATCCCATTATCGACGTTATGGGCACAACCCTATTTCCGTATGGCGATGGCCTCAAACTTCTTCTTTTGGAGAAGGTATGAGGGGCCTTCCCCATAAACCTTGGTTGGTGTGGAAAAATGGTTTTGTTTCCACCTTTTAAGTCTGAGTGATCTTCAATGTAACAAGCATGTTCAACAACTTCTACAACTAACGATGGTTTCCACATCCGTACCATTTCCCTAATCTTAGGGTTCAATTCATAAATGAAATGATCTGCTTCGCGTTGATCAATGTCCATGTAGGAGACATACTTGACCAATTCCATGAATCTGATCTCATATTCCTCTACTGTGTGGTTTCCTTGTACCAAAGCATGGAAGGCTCCTACATGTTGTTCTTCATAATATGCGGGTAGGTAATTTTTCCTTAATCTCTCCTCAAATAATTCCTAGGTAAGTGTGTTAGGAGTGACATGTAGTTGGCGCTCTAAGTTACCCCACTAGTTCAAGGAACTACCTCTAAGTTGGAATATCACTATTTTATCTTTTGAATTGGAAGTATAATCTCTTAGTGCAAAGCACCTTCTCATTCCCTCTAACTAAGCTTCTGCTGGTTCACTAGCACGACCTCCAACAAACTCTCGAAGCTTAATATTTTGGAGCTCCCTAGTAATGTCCTCGATTGGAGGTCCTCTATCTGAATCTCTTCATCCCTCAAGATTGCCTAGCCCTGATGGAGGATGCTCCATTTCCACCTCAGTTGTTTGGTGCCCTCTTAAAGTCTCATTAATTGCTTCTAGGGATCGCAATATGAGAGCTAGCTCTCGTGATGGTAATGGGTTATTTATAGGGGGTCCTTTTGATGATCCTCCTTGACCTTGATTTACCTGCTTATTTTTTGAAATGTTCAATTATCTATATCATACGAGAATTATTAATGCGACTTAGGGTTTTTCCGTCCTTAGTCGACTCACACACATATATAATCGATAGGTATAAGTTTTTATTTTACTATGCTTGTAAACAATCATTACTAATATCGATCACATCTTGAAGGATCTCCTCTCATGTGTAGCTAGGTTACTATTGCAATGCACTTGTAGTTCATGCTCTAATGATTTATTAACAACAAATTACTTTATTTAATTACCATAATTAATGAATTGGCTTAATATAATCAATCATTAGTTCACTTTTGATGCCTTTCAAAATATTAATCTAGAATGAAATCTGGAACCATTCTTGTGTATTCACACAATGAACCATTAATCCAAATCCAAGTAGTAGTTTAAATATAAAAAATAACTTTTACTAACTCTCACACACGTATTTATTTCTTAGACATAGAAATATCAAATCCATTAAGGCACAATATTTACCTTGGAAACCAAAAATGGGAAACCAACTCCAATTAAGTGTCAATTAAGAAATTACAACCATCTTGAACACATGGTTAAGTTTTGGTTGATTACAATTTCAATAATTCTTCTATATGAAGTTTTTTTTTTTTTTTTGTACCCCTATCTAAATTTATACAATCGATTGCATATATTATGGTGGGTAGTAACTCTTGGTAAACATTTTTTTTTCTTCTTCTTGAATATAAATAATGTCCCAAATAACTCTTACATTGTTGCTTATCCTATTCCAAGTATTTAATTCTCAAAAGTGTCCTATTAGCATGCTTCCTCTTTTTATTTTTTATTTTTTATTTATATATAGATTTTTTTTTTAAATACATAATACACCAATAATCTTTGTATATATACACATATACTAATCCTAATGTATAATTGTTTTATCAATTTTATTGGATATTCGGACCATCCTACACCTATTTTATAAGTTTGACTTATATTATTTCACACGTGTGTTCAGTCTCCATAATTTCTATTGATAAAAATGTGAGATAAAACTACTAACCACAAGAGGAAGGTGACTTGCCACAAGAGCAACATAATATTACCAAAATTTTATAACCCATACACTTACCAGGAAAAACCTAAAATCCTCCTAACTATTCACTGAAATTAGAGAATCCTGGTGTGTGCTGCTATTTCCAGCAATGAAGAAGTATTGAAACATCAAATCAGAGGAGTATGTTATTGTCACGAAGGTTGGCAGGAAAATGTATTATACCTTGCCATTTTAATTCGGGTTGCTAAGTTCATGCAATTAAACTATATCAGAATGTAGTATATCATTGTCTATGGTTCCATTCTATTGTTTCACCGTGAAGAAACTTGACCTATATTGAGTAACAATTAAACTATTATATTTCATCCAAGTGAACTTTCAATTGTTATATCAAATAATCAAAGAACATTTGTTTCCTCTAAATGTTGAAGAACCACGTTGAAGGATGGTTCTTGGTTAATTGTTGCTTGAGATTTGAAAATAAATTGACGCCCATACCTTTGATAGGGTATTATTTTATGAAATACATCACGTGGGTATTATTTTCTGAAATATATAAGGCTATTGATATAGAGAGTATCCTAGTTGGAAGATTGTCCAAAATTTGATAGTGATTATTCTTCAGCCATTTCTCATGTTGTGAAACCTTGAAATATATCTCAAAAATCAATGTAATGCATGAAGATGTGATGAGATTATTTACTTATTCTTTGGAAGTAAGAGAGGGCCTGGGTTATATGTTGCAGGATGAAGAGTATATCTTCTATCACGGTTCTCACTGAATAATTTATCAAGCATTGGGGCCCAAGATTTCAGAGGCACGAAGATACTTTCAGGGATCTTGTAGTAGCTCAAAAAAATAAAAAAATAAAAAATCTGTTAGGTCTCTATATTACTAGTATAGTCCCTTATTGTTGTTAGTGTAACCCCCTTATTATTATTATTGTACCCTTGTAACCCCCATATTGTTATTATTGTGCCCTTACATTATTATTGTTAGGTTGGCTAGGATTACATTATGGCCCCATGGACTCCTATATATAGAAATGAAGTTTTGTCAATTGTATCATCCGAGAATTGTTCATTCATGTAATGTATTGGAGGTTTCCCCTTCAGAGTGGCTTATTTATAAGGCGTCGATATCTCATTTTTTCTATTTTTGGAGCTGGTTTCACAACATTTGGTTTTAGAGCTTTGGATTCTAGGATTTCGCTACACCAAACAGGTCATCGTGGAATTTTCGCTATAACTTTTTTTCTATGAAGGTTCAGAAGCTGAAATGTTTAGAGCATGAAGCCAAAATCTTGTAGAAGATCGTCGTAAAATTTTATAGCTTGGTTTGCAATATTTTCAGAGATATGATTTGTGTAAGTTAGTTCTTTTTCAGGCTCCCGAATTTCATCTCAAAGAGGTGATCGTGGGAAAATATTCATAACTCTCTCTCTGAGCATCAGATTGGAATTATGTAAAAGGTGGCTGGAATTAAACGGACTGTAGTTTTTTTTCTATCAATTTTAGAGTCGAAGGAGAAAAAAGTGACATGTGGCAAGTCGTACAAGTTCACTCTACTGAAATAGTCCATAATTAGGTCATTGTGGGAGATTGGAGATAAATTTAACTTAAAGAATCCAAATTAGGTCAGAACTGTGACATTTGAAAGAGGATTAAAAGGGCTACTGCAAGGCCAAATTTGAGATATTGAAGAACTGTAATCACAGAGATAATTCAATTTCAATATCGAGCTCCTCAAAAGCAAGAAAAAGGTGTGTCTTTTTTTCCGAATTGCATAAGTTTTGTTTGAAGAATCAATTTGAATTCATTCCAAGGGCATATTGTAGAATAGATATTAGTATTGGGTTCTAAAATGCCCCCTAAAAATAATTCAGCACCCATTACGCCTTCATAAGGCTCTACTATGGCTCATGAAGATGAAGAAATGCAACATGACATAACAAAATTACAAGAGTAAATGCACCAAATTTCACTCTCGCAAAGAGAAACAAAAAAATGAAATGGATGTTTTGAAGAAAAGAGTGGAAGCTAAGATGGATGATTTGAAGAAAGATATGGAAGCTACGATGGAAGGTTTGAAGGATGGTATGGAAGAAAAAGTGGAAGGTTTGAAGGAAGACATGGAAGGTTTGAAGGAAGGTTTGTCAAAGTCGATACAAGAAATGATTCCTAATGGCGAAAATATAGTAGAAGAAACTCATGATGAGGAAAAAAAAATGATAATTGTGATTTCATAAACTCTAATGTTGGATTGAAGAACCACCTATTCCAAACATGGATATGAGAAAATTTGATAGCAAGGATCTCGTAACATGGATACTATAGATGGAACAATATTTTGATCTCAATTTTGTGCAAAAGACACAAAAGGTACGCATTGCAACTTTACATTTAGAACAAAATACATTTATATGGTATCGATGGCTTTTATCCCGTAAAAAAATTGTCACTTGATCAATTTTTATAGAGGAAATGATAGCACATTATGAAGATACAAAGAGAAACACCTTCTTTAGCCAATTGATAAATCTCAAACAAAAGGGTTTAGTGGCGGAGCACATTGAGGACTTCCAAAAATTGAATATAAGGGTAACTGATATTCCAGAGGAACACAGGATTGATGTCTTCATAGGGACTTTAAAGGATAACATCCAACATGAAGTTCGCATTTGGGAACCTGATTCATTGGAAAAGGCATTCAGGTTGGCAAGAAAAATTGAATGTAAAATTATGGCGACAAGGAAGCCTACCACTCACATATATAAAGATGGAAGTGTTGCTACTCCTAGACTTCCACAACCTACAAGGTTGACACCACAACAATTGGAAGAAAAAAGAGCGAAAGGGCTTTGCTACAGTTGTGATAGCAAATATACTAAAGGTCATAAGTGTGCTGAGAAGAAATTATTTTACATAGATTGTGAAGAGGAAGAAGAAAATGAACAAGAAGAGGATATACACCAGGAACCAGCCCTAGAAGAGGAAGAAATGAGTCCGACCATATCGTGTAATGCATTGGCAGGAATTACCACTCCTCAAACTCTCAAGATAGAAGTACATATCAAGAAGAAAAAGGTAATAGTGTTGATTGATTCAGGTAGTACCCATAATTTTATTCATTGTAAGGTAGCCAAGGAATTGAATTGTTTCTTATACCCAGCACCAGAATGTCAAGTGATGGTTGCAAATGGAGGAACTATAAATTGCTCTGGAAAATGCCATAATATCAAGCTAACCATGTGGGAATATGTATTGACTAGTCCAATGCTTTCCATTCCTATGGGAGGTGTTGATGTTGTACTAGGAGTACAATGGTTACAATCTTTGGGGACGATAGCTTTTAATTCTCAAGAACTTTTCTTGAAATTTTTTTCAGAAGGAAAGGAAGTCGAATTACGGGGTATTGAAGGGAAGCCAGGAAGGATAATAAGCTCTAATGTCATGACAAAGCTTCTAAAGAAAGAACAACTAGGCGTAATTGCACAATTATGCTCACTAGAAGTTCCGACATCAAAATCATCTATTTCTGCAGATCTCCAACAAGTCTTGGACAATCATTCCAAGGTGTTTGAAACTCCCAAAGGACTCCCACCTATTCGTGATCATGATCATGCTATTCATTTGCTTCCAGGAAGTGTTCCTCCAAACATCCGGCCTTATAGATATCCTTACTTCCAAAAGAGCGAAATTGAACGCATGATTGCAGAAATGTTAGAGGCGCGTATAATTCAACCTAGTCAAAGTTCTTTCTCTGCTCCTGTAGTATTGGTACACAAGAAGGATGGATCATGGCGAATGTGTCCGGATTATAGGGAGCTCAATAAGCTCACCATTAAAGATAAATTTCCCATTCCTGTGATTGCTGAATTATTGGATGAATTACATGGAGCAATTTATTTTACCAAGTTGGATCTTCGTTTAGGATATCATCAAATTAGAATGAAGACTGAAGATATTCCAAAAACATCATTTCAAACTCATGAGGGTCATTATGAATTTTTGGTCATGCCTTTTGGCCTTACCAATGCACCTTCTACATTTCAAGGGTTGATGAATTCCATTTTAAAACCCTTCCTTAGAAAATTTGTGCTAGTATTTTTTGATGATATACTAATCTACAACAGGTCTTGGAAGGATCATTTTCAACATGTTAACAGGGTGCTCAAACTATTGGAGGAGAAACAATTATATGAAAAAACATCCAAATGTTTCTTTAGAGTACAAGAGGTGGAATATTTGGGTCATATTGTATCTCACGAGGGTGTTAAGGTAGACCCTAAAAAAATTAAAGCTATTAATGAATGGAAAGTCCCCACAACCACAAAGAAGTTGCGCGGATTTCTCATGTTAACAGGGTATTATCACAAGTTTGTTAAGAATTATGGGAGAATAGAAGCACCTCTAAAAACATTATTGAAGAAAGATGCATTTTCATGGACTCTTGAAGCAACTAAGGCCTTTGAACATCCTAAAGAGGCAATGTGCCTAGCACCAGTCTTAGCTACGCCAGACTTCACAAAAACCTTTATCATGGAATGTGATGCCTCAGGAAATGGAATTGGTGTTGTTTTAATGCAAGAAGGAAGACCCATTGCTTTTGAAATTCGTTCAATCAAAGGAAATTATTTACAAAAGGCTATTTATGAGAAGGAAATGTTGGAAATACTACATGCACTAAAGAAATGGAGACCTTACCTAATGGGAAGACACTTGAAGGTAAAAACTGATCATGATAGCCTTAAACACTTTTTGGAACAAATTTTATCTTTGGAAGAGCAGCAAAAATGGGTCACAAAGATGTTGGGTTATGACTTTGAAATCATCTACAAAAAAGGGAAGCTAAATGTTGTTGGAGATGCACTCTCAAGAAAGGATGAAGAGGTGGAAGCATTGCTTTGTGCCATTTCTATTATCCAACCAGATTGGATAACCAAAGCAAGGGATGAATGGAAGAAGGATGAAGAAGTGTGGACACTCATCCAAAAGTTACAGCAAGATCCTAGTACATCTGATACATTTATTTGGAAAAATGATTCTTTATGGTACAAAGATCGCTTATATATTTGCAAGAATTCCCAACTAAAACAAAAGATTTTTTTTGGAATTGCACACTTCTCCTTTAGGAGGACACTTGGGATTTTTAAAAACTTACAATAGGGTGAAGAAAGAATTTTTTTGGGATGGCCTTAAATCTGATATTCAAAAGTTTGTGGTGGAATTTTTGGTTTGCCAACAAAATAAAGTTGAGACATTTAAGACCTCGGGTCTTCTACAACCTTTATCCATTCCAAGTCAACATTGGGAGGAGATTTCAATGGATTTTATCACAGGTTTACCTAACCGAAGGAAGGAGCGTCATCATGGT
The DNA here is from genome assembly GCA_034641835.2 of Pinus albicaulis. Lineage (NCBI taxonomy): Eukaryota > Viridiplantae > Streptophyta > Pinopsida > Pinales > Pinaceae > Pinus > Pinus albicaulis. Next base: position 3,608,453 of record CM076583.1, on the reverse strand, counting down.
GGTAGTTGATAGACTTACCAAGTATGCTCACTTTTGTGCATTATCTCATCCATTTAAAGCAAGTACAGTTGCTACAGCATTTATGGAAACAATTCAAAAGATACATGGAAACCTGAAGATTATTTTAACTGACAGAGATCCCATTTTTACAGGAAATTTTTGGATAGAATTATTTTCTTGTTTGGGTACTCAACAAGCTCATAGCTCATCTTGTCATTCTCAATCCGATGGTCAAACAGAGATAGTGAATAAATGTTTGGAAGGATATCTTCGTTGTTTTGTATCCGATAAGCAAGCACAATGGGTCAAGTGGTTACCTCTCGCTGAATGGTGGTATAGCACTTCCTTCCATACTGCAACAAAAATGACCCCATTTATGGCACTTTATGGATATCATCCACCGTCCATCACATCTTCTTTAAGGGAAAATTCAAGGGTTCAAGCAGTGGAGGATCACATCAAGCATCAACAAGAAGTTCTCCAACTCTTAAAGGATAACCTAAATTTGGCACAAAATCGAATGAAACAACAGGCAGATCAACATTGCAGTGAGAGAAGTTTTGATGTGGGAGACTAGGTATTTTTACGGCTACAACCATACAAACAAATGTCCCTCAAGCAAGCTAAGAAGGATAATAAATTATCGCCAAAGTACTATGGTCCATACAAGGTGTTGCAAAATATTGGTACTATGGCATACAAATTGGAGCTTCCTGCTTCTTCACGAGTGCATCTAATTTTCCATGTTTCATGCTTAAAGAAGGTTATAGGGACAAAATTTAGCTCAAAAAATATTTCCAAAACTTGATGAGGAAGGAAAAACCATATTGGAACTTGAAGCAGTCACGAAAACAAGAACTCGACAGCTATGAAATCGATCAATTTCAGAGTATCTCATCAAATGGAAGAACTTACCCACTGAAGATTCTACATGGGAGGATGAGAATTGTATACAAAAGCACCTGGAGCTACTCAAGTGTTGAGGAAAACACTTTTTTGAAGGAGGGGAGCATGTTAGGTCCCTATATTACTAGTATAGTCCCTTATTGTTGTTAGTGTAACCCCCTTATTGTTATTATTGTACCCCTGTAACCCCCATATTGTTATTATTGTGCCCTTACATTATTATTGTTAGGTCGGCTAGGATTACATTGTGGCCCCATGGACTCCTAAATATAGAAAAGAGGTTTTGTCAATTGTATCATCCAAGAATTGTTCATTCAAGTAATGTATTGGAGGTTTCCCCCTCGAAGTGGCTTATTTCTAAGGCGTTGATATCTCATTTCTTCTATTTTTGGAGCTGGTTTCACAAAAAAATCTTCTTGACCCTCTTAAACATGATAATGTTCTAGAGTCAAGAGAGGAAGATGATGTTCAGGATGCTTCATGCTAAAATGAATTGGAAACAAAGAGAAAATAGTCCCACACCCCTACTATAGAAGCTGGTTTATTTCACAGAGATGAATACATTAGGAAAAACTTAGCTCATGATAGTAGTGATATGTTGTTATTTAACCACTACCTTCTAGAAGATGTGTAATATTGAGGAGGTGTCTACCACAGTCCTTTGATTTTGATGATCATGAACCTAGGAAAATTGATGATATATTTTCTAGTCTAGATTTGTGCCCAGAATTTGAACAAAAACACAATGAGACTTTGTTGTGGCTCTCTGAACAGAGTTGTATTGAAGAAAACTGAACTTACGAAACTTTGAAGGTAGAGGAGCTTGATCTTTTTTTAGAACTAGGGAGGAAATTTGGATCACTCTAAGTTTTCCCTGACAGGGGAAAAGGGTAAGAATTCCTGGCACCTATGGCAATACATAGTTACATCCTAAAAGTGAGCTAAACAGTAACACAACCCTTGCACTGCAATTTGATGATAAACATGGAAGGGTTTTGTATGACAAAACCAGCCCAGAATTCTCATTGCGATAGTTTGTTGATAGCAAAGAGGTATGTGCTCTAGATATCACAAGAAATTAGATTATCAACTTACAAATGTAGGATAGATAATAAAAAAAAAATCCTCTACTCTGAGCTTAAAACCCTCTTTTTTATGACACTACGGCTGAAAATATTGTAACAATAATGTTCCATGATCCCATTAAAATACCAACAGAAAACGCTATGAAAGATGTTCATCCGGCAATCAAAGCTATTGACTTTGAGGAGAAGAAATAATGCAATCACGAAATTCTTTTAAGGTTTGATAAACAGGATTGTTGGTTCCCCACAATTAACACAAGTAATGGTTCATTTACTAAAACCATACATACAGATTAGTAGTTTTTTTTTTTAATATTTAATGAACAATGGCTAGGAGCAAATATTTATTTCAATGAGCAGACTGATCACAGGTTGTGCTCTTGTTATGAACGTAAGAACGTTATCATGAAGCTATCTTGGTGATTGATCCACATTTGAGAAGTTGTGTTCAGCTATGTAGTATGAATTTTTGAGATCACTCTAGGAGGGTTATATGCATATAACATTTCACGCAGCCTTTGCTAATGCAAGCTTCATAGAACGAATTGGCTGAAGGTTAAGACCGATGCTAAACAGAACAAGCAAACAATTTTATTTGTTTTAAATCATTGTAAAATCTACAAAGGAAACTTTATTTGTGGTAACAAGTTTATATTTCCTAACATTTATATGGATAAAACCACAATAACAAGTGTTTTGTAAAATAAAAAAAATGTTGTAGAAAAACAAATATATATATATATATATATATATATACCATTAAATTAGTTGTTTTAGAGGGCATGTGCCTTTGGCTGTCTCAATGTCTACAAACGAGTAAAAGAAAATTTTGATGGACATTATGGCCTAGAGTTTGAAGCTGGGATCTGATACCATATGTGAGGATCTAACCTAGGTCTTTAACTAACCTAGAATTATCATTTCAAATAAGCATACTAAGAAGGAAAATATTATATTTCTAGCTCAACATTTATTTGATTATAACATACAATTAATATCCATTTGCAACATATTTAAGTAAGAAATTTCATTTTCAATAATTTATATGAGTAACCAATAATCGAAGAATACATGTATCTGTAGATTGGTTGAAATGCCCCTTGATTTATGTTGATATGATCCTGCTGTGTTACTCAATTGGATTTACCTCTTAGCCAACTATGATTGATTTCCTAGCCCAGGGAACCTCCACAGGCTCCCTATCCCTCCGAGCCCAAGTCCAACCAGTTGTAGTGTGTCCAGGTTGGAATCAACACTCTCCAATACCAAACAAGACTAAGGATCTCTTCCAATGCCAAACAAGGCCAAGAATCCTCCCCAATGCCAAACAAGACGAAGAATCCTCCCCTTCCTCTCATCCTCCTTCCATTTTATATTTTTTCCTCTCATCCACTTCAACTACTTGCCATTAATTTCATGACCACTCCCTCATCCTCCTAATTTATTACCCTTGACTTTCTTACCATATATAGATATTTTATTCAAAAATAAATGGGAGAATACCAAAATGTATATTGAGAAGACATATTGGGTGTACAAAATCTAGATATTTGATCTTATAAATGAATGAGGGAAGGCCATACCTTATCTGCAAGTTTTAATTGAGAAGATATATTGGGTGTACAAAATCTAGATATTTGATTTTAGAAATAAATGAGGGAATACCATACCTCATCTAAGATTTGATTTGAGAAGACATATTAGAAATGAAATAAATGATAAAAGTCATACCAATAAAATTAAAATTTCACAAGTGTAGACATTACTCAAAAATTATGTCATTATTTATAGATTAATTAAACACTAATCAAAATTTACCTTATGGGATCAAGTGGGGCATTACAGGTAGTTTCCTTCTTTCCATAAATACTTGATACAAAGTTGCCCCATTCATCAAGTAGTGCATTGAGCACAATGGTGTTCATTTCACGATCATAAATTAGCTCTCTTATCTCTTGTAGTTTATCTCTTATTTCAGATACCATCATAAGTTATGAGGCTACCCCTTCTTCCTTTGATACCTTCATCTTGTTAATTTCAGTTCTTATTGATATAATTTCTCCTGAAATACTTACAAAGAACAATTCCACCAATTTTTCATAGACCTATTTCGTTGTCTTCAACTTTGCTACATAGGGAATGAGGGAATCCTTGATTATCTCAATAAGGATTCTTTGAGCCCTTATTTCTCATTTCATATACTTTGATAATGCTTGAGATTTCTCTTAAGAAGGTTTGGTGATTGATCCCATGAAATATTCACTAACTTTATTTTCTATGAGGATCATGTGGAAGAATGTAACTAGGTTAAATATTCATATTTGTATTTGAATCAATATGAAATGTATTTATCAAAATCATTAAAAAGAAAATTTTATTATTATTACAATGACTTATTAAAGCACGGGTTTCATGCTTGGGTCATAATTATATAATTCAAAGTCACCATTGATGACTTCTAGGTTTTATATTGAGTCATTAAAGTCATTTTACATTTTATGAGACCCTTATTGGGCTTTTGAATCATGTAAAAAAATTATTATTGAGTCAAATATGTAATTTGTCATCTCCACACCAAGTCCTCCATTGCCTGATGAAGTCGGCCTACATGAGAGAAATTTGACCCATAAGAAGGCTATATATAGAAGTGCAGTTCGATATATTTTCTCATCCACTCAACAAGTTTTATATACACAAGAAGCAATGTAGGAAAAAGTGTGAAGTTCAAGGAGAATCAGGAGAATTGCAGGATCGAATTTTTGGGCTATCTCTCTCTCTCTCTCTCTTTTCTACGAAGTTACTGGGTAGTTGCAAGGATCTAATTTCTATAGTTGTAGGGGTCGAAGTTCTGTAGTTGCAGGGGTGGAATTTCTATAGTTGCAGGGGTCGAAGTTGAATGAATTGAAGTTGCAGAGGTCGAACTTGTTGGGGTCGAAGTTCTATTACTACAGGGATCGAATTTATGTTGCTACAAGGTTTAAGGTTTAGATCAAAGTTGTTGGAATGAAGGGTTGACTTGGTAATTGGAGGAAGTCTGTGTCTAGGTAAAAGAGTCTTGGATTATCTCATGAAAACTATTGAAGGAAGAGGTTTGAATGGGTTTTCCCCTAGATAAATGTTTTTCCCTCGTTGAGTGCTTATATCTTTTGTCTCTTGTTTTGTGATCTTCATACACACACAATTTGGTAATTTCTTGATGAAAGATAATATAATAAAGAAGTAAAATAATACACCATAATTCATAAGTAATTATCAAGAAAGAGGAATCAAACCCTAATTCTACTAAGCATTGATTTCTCAACAAATCAAAATTTATTCTCTTCTTCCATCCAAGGTAACTTGATGTCCCAACAAGTTTGTTGTTCTCCTTGTAGGAAGAAGTCATTATAGATTGAGACATAAAATATAGAATACTTACTTGTCAAGTGAAGATGCTCCTTTGATGATGATATCTTCAATTAGATGTCATATTGATGATGTTGAATTCCACTACTCCTTTGTTGTTGACAATTGAATATGCATTTTTTATGATGATTTCCTTCTAGATGATATTATTTCTTCAAAATACAATGCTTCTTCTTCAAGATGGGGACAAATGGTCTTCTTCAAGGATGTTTGAGATGTGATCCTTTTAGATAGGGAGGTTTCCTTGATTACTTTGAAGATGGAGTGCTCTTCTTTCTTCCTTAAGATATAATGTGAAGGCTTCTAAGAATATTTCAAGTGTACAGATTCCTTCTTTGAATGAAGGTAGGGTATTTGAGGTCTTCTTCTTCTTCCACGAGTTCCTTCCTTCAATATGATGTGTAGGCTAGTCTTCCTTGATGCTCTTCAACTCTCCTTGATGTCTTGATTTTCCTTATTCTCTCCTTGTGCTCAGTCCTTATGTTTCCTTATTCAATTGGATGATCTTTAAGATTCATTTGTTGTTGTCACCTTAGCTCTGATACCATGTTGACAAATCAAGGGAAGATAGATTAGGGTGATTTCTCTTACTTTGATAACTGCTTGTGATGTTCTTTTACATAACTTGATGTACTTTCAATTAAATTATTTTTTCACTTGATTATTATAGTTGTATTATCATCAAATAGGTACCAAACTATGAAGATCAGTGACACAGGAGGACACAAAATGTAGGTTTCTAGCCAAGGCCAAAACCTCTCCTCTTGAAAGGAAAACCCGCAAGAATTATTATCTTCTTATAAAATCTTCAAATGACTAATTCTAAGACCTAAGACCCAAGACCAAGACCCATTGTTGAGGAGGTAAATCCCCTCTACGAACAGAGGCGATCCCTACTAGCCCAGCACGGGTCTAGCAACAATCATCAATTGCTACAGCACAAGTTCCTAATTGCGAATAAACAGACCAACGATGGAGGCCTACCTGGAGTCAAGTGCTATGATTCGTAGAAGAGATAGCATTCACGTTCCTCAGCCTCGGCAGATCACGATCCCCACGATCTCCGTGAATGGACACCTGCACATGCAAGAAACAATACGAATACAAGCATAAAATCCAGAATACGCAACTATATATCAGTCAGAAAGGATATAACTCATCATTATCATAAGTGAAAAATAGAGTGGAACCATAACCAGTAGTCATTCATTAATAAGCAATCGAAAGAGAGTACAACCAATGTTCTGACGCTGAGGTTTCCTTCGGAGGGGTCTCCAGTTGTGCACGTCTCGCAAAGCCTGCTAGGGATGGGACAAGCCTCTCTTAGAGTCTCTCGACGATAGTCTCCTTGCTTGAGTTGGCCTTAAGGGAAGAATGAGGGCTCTTGCAGCATGAAGGCTCTTGGGAATTTGGAGATTCAAAGCTTAGGCACTTCTAGACTAGCTTGCAATGGTAATGGGCAAGCTTTTATAGAAGGAGGAAGGGGAGTTGGGATCCCTATAATTTTGGGATTGGCCCTATCATCAAGGAAGCTTCCATGAGAGGTGGCAAACCCCTTCCCTTCCATGGAATTCCCGGAGCCAAACCTCCCAACTCAAGATAGATAGCAGTTTCTGAGTTTGTTGAAACAAAACTTCTGCCTTTCTTATGTAAAAAACACTCCTTAAATTGGCTAGCACGACTGCGACTCTGGGACAGAGCGCCAATTGGCGCAGCCTCTTTGTAGGATTTTCCTCATTGGCGCGAGTGATGAACTGGCTAACCGTGCTAATGCAAAAAGGGATGTTTTTATGGTTTTTTGCAAGGAGATGTCTTTAGGGAAATTGAAGCTCATGTTTAGAGGAATGCAATGATAATGGTTTCAAGGCATGACATTGCTCACAGGTCACATAATGGGCCTTCCAATGTGTGGGACGGGAAATGGTAGGGACGGTGACAAATTACTGTGTAACAGATGCCCCCTAAAGCATGAGGCTCGAGAGAGAGAGAGGGGTGAAATGCTTTACGAGAACGTGTCCAACTGAAGCTCCACCGTCAGAAAACCTGCGTGGAGAAATACAACTGATATCTCAAGTACATGATGTATATACGGTATGGGCACAACCATCCGAAACAGAGTATACTATAATCTAGATCCAGGGTATGGGCGCAGCCATCCAGTGAGGATCAATAAACAGACTCAGGTATGGTCGCAACCATCCATTGAATAAGTCATGTAAATAATCATAATAATCCACAATATCACAGCCTGGATTACAACAGACACAATCCAGGGTCTTGCGCTCCATCTCGACCCAAAGGAAGTACAAGTTCAAGCATGCGAATATATGAGCTGAAGTCAAACATGCAAGAACATCGTCTGATTACCAGCCAATGATGAGAGTTGTTAACAGACGCGAGAGGAACCACCAATAATGACGATGGCCCTCAAGGTACTACAGGTACAATCTACGGCATGTGAATCAATGAGCTGGCGTCGAACACCCATAGAATCACTCGATCGGAGGCCAATGATGAGAACCTCACGTCGAATGCGATGAACCTGCCATTGAGGCATGTAGGCTCCAAGGTACCATAAGGGAGTCTCTAAGTCAGCTTCCTGGATAATGAGCTGAAGTCGACAGGAAGTGACCTTGATCGAAGGTGGGCCATAATGTTTCCCACATCATCGACACGAGACAGAGGAACATGATGTTTTTGTTGTGAATCGGAATCATATGAGAATCAGAGGAAGGTTGATATTTGCAGAGGTCAACTTCTCTTGAACACATAATGGCACAAATAGTGGTTTTGGCAGTATTTGACATCAACGGATCAAAGGTCATGGTGACGAGGCAATGAGTAGAGGAGAGGTCAAAAAGGATTATCCAAACCCACGGAAGCAAGTGAAAAAATGAGATGAGATGTCCCCAACTCGACACGAATGCAAACAAGTGCCATGTTCAAGAGCGACATACTGCCGACACGACAATGTTGATGGTTCCATTTTTCCCCCACCATTTCTGGCGAGTACCCCAATTATTTTTTATAACAAGCTTGAAGGGGATAGCATATGCTTGTAATATAAATCCGCCCTTTGGGTGAATCAATCCTAGTACATTTAACGAACCCTAGGAAGGAGGAACTCGGAAAACGTCATTTCGACTGGATCCGATGTCATCAGGGTTTAACAAGTCTGACAAAGGAAGAACTCGGCGTCTTTTCATGTTTAGAGAGTTTGAAAAGACAGCAGAAAAGTAAACTCCAAAGTTCCCTTTTCGTAAATAGTTCCTCAAATCTGAAAAGGTAGAAAACAATATCCGAGAAAACCTCCTAGTCGCGATAGGCTAGGGTATTCCTTTTTCGTAATCAATCTATCCCAGCCCGAAAAAGGGTTAAACGTATACTAGGTAGATGTCGATTCGTGTCCATTTTAACGAGATCGAAACGACAATGGCCTCGACAATCTTTTCATGTTTAGAGAGTCAGAAAAGAGCTGAAAGATGACTCCAAAGTGACTTTTTCGTGTATTTACCGAGTCCAAAAAAGTATAAAATACAACTCGTTTCATCGTGCAAGTCAAGTAAAACCTGTTGCTGCAAATACCACGCAAGCGTAAAACCCATTTTCGACATAATATATAAAAATATTTGAGAAAAATAACTTTTGAAACCTATCCTATGTCGAAAAAGTTATAAATATGCCAAAATGGTAAAACAAAATTACATTTACTATTTACCTTCGTGAAAAGCAGCAGTGGTCCATTTGGTGTGCAAAACTTCTGACGGTGATTGCGATAGATCCGGTTTACCATTCAGATTCTCATCTGTTGCAGGTAAGAGGTGCTTCCCTGTACTTCATTTCAATCCGCTTTTTAATAGTTTTCCCTCATGTTTCAGACTTCTGAGGCCACTCTTTAAATTTTTAGGGCTGCGCTCATTGGCGCAGGTATCGGGCACGGACCCGCGCCAATGGGCTTTTATATGTAAAGGCCTCGTGCCACCTGGCGCGACTATTCACAAAACAGCCGCGCTAGCGGCCAAACCCAAATTTCTGCCTAAAAATTCGATATTTTAACCAATTTGAATGAATTTTGAAGCCTAACAGAGATCTAATTAAGGGTTTGTGACCATGGGGATGCAGGAAATCAAGCAAAATGGTGATTGAGTGGAAAGAAAGAGAGCATCGAGAAGAGGATGAACAGGCCATGGAAAACGAGGCTTGCATGAATGCCCTTAGAAACTGTGGGCTAAAGAAGTTCTTCCTAACACCCTGCTTACGAGCTCAACCTGAGCTCCTCCAGTATATGATCAATATTTGGGATGAACAGGAACAAGTGTTCAAGTTACGAGACCAGGTGTTGGAACTGGAGGTCTCTGATGTGTACTTTATAACCGGACTATCTCACAGAGGTCCGGTGCCCATCTTGACTGGGAGCAGACCATCCGGCGAGAAGATGGAAGAGGTGATGGCACGAGTGTGCCCAAGGGAAAAAATGGGATCAGGGAGTAAAAAGGTGGATATCCACACCATCCCCGATCTGGCATTGAGGGTTGTCCTACATACCATCACGCGGGCTGCAGGGTCGCAGGCACCGCACGAGGCCACAAAGGCCCAACTCCTGCTGGCCTCAGAGTGTATGACTCCACTTTTGTTTGACTGGGCTACAGCAGTAACAATAAACATGAAGAGACAACTCATGAAATGCAAGCAAGCCAAACTGAAACAGTTCGACTACGGTTCCATCCTGGTATCGTTTATTCTGGAACGACTACCAATATTCCAAGGCCAAGGGGCCATTGTAGCTAAGCTGATTCCACGAGAGCCAAGAATGGCTCGCTGGGCAGCACTAATGCCCAGAGCTGGGGGAGGCCAACAGATGTCGTGGAGGCCGAAGTTTTTTGGGTGGTTGTGGCGCCAGTTGATTGTAGTGGAGGACTGGCCATATGCAGGAACCGATTTCACTGGAGACCCAGATCTCCCACTGCCAGAAGGAGATGACTGGGACGAGGAGTTGGGTATGACCTCACCGTTTTTTATTTTTATGTTTTATTATTTTTTTGTTAATACACATTCGTCCTAACACATTTTATATGTATGCAGATGTGGGCCCTGAGAGACCAGCCGATATGTCTCCAATCGCGAGGAGGACTCTTCTCGCCCCTGATCCTCAGGCAGAGGGCACAGGAGGGGAGGCGTTGATCCAGAATCTCGAGGGTATTGCCCGAGGGATCCCGGACTATGCTCTGCTGGCGGATGTACCGATGGCGTACCAGCGACATACGGTGGAAGTACCTAGTTGGATCCACCAAATTCTGAGATGCTTAGTGTGTGCAGTTACATGTTATCATGAGCACTATGCGGATTAGACTCTTAGGGATTTTACCACACATATTTTTTGAGAGACATATCGTCTCCGAATGTATTTAAGACGATTATGTATGTTTTTTACTTTATGTGACACACGCTATGTAAACACTTCGATATCTATATATATATGCATATCTATTTCTGGATGGATCTTTCTTTACATGTGATGATGACTTACACATTGCGCAAATGTCTGTCTAACACCAAATTAGCTACCGCATATGTTAATGTATTCAAATGCCTGGGTATATGTTGATATGTAATGTAGTCAAAATTCCTTTCCAGTAATCGAATATGCAGATACAGACGTAAAATGGATGGGTTTCTTACCGAATAGTGTCTGTTCAGTTGTAACACTACAAGTTGCGAATCTAGATACACAAGCAATTCACGGATACCAAGGTTTACCGTCTCGATTAATAATTCTAACACAGCACTATATTCTGCGATTTTGTTCGTAGTACGTCCTAGACACACACCTTGCAGGTTGACCAACTCGCTAGCAGGATCATAGATTACCCAGGCTGCTGAAGACAGATTCTTAGTACTGTGGGAGGCACCATCCGCGAAACCAACAAATGGATGAATGGACATCTGCACAACCAGGAAGACCCGATCAGTAGAAAGATGTTTACAAGGCACACCACACCATACATGCACACAAATGAAAAACACACACCTATGTACACACACCACACCAAGAAATCACTTCAGGCATAGTACTTTTTGAGGTACAACCCATTTCTGGGCTGCGCCAGCGGAACTCCTTCATAATCTATAAGCTCATAAGCCTCGTTTTTCAAAACGCGTTTTACTATATAGGGCCCATGCCACATGGGCTGGAACTTACCGGCTCCAAGCTTGTCATGTGCTTGATCGTACAGGAGGACAAGGTCTCCTTCGATAAAGGAACGGGGGGAAACAGATTGATCAAAATGAGTTTTTACCCTCTTCTTTTGTGCTTCAATAACCAAAGCAGCCAGATGACAGGTTTCATCTAACCGTTCCAGATACAGAAGATGTTCTTCCTCAGCAGAAGTATCAGGTAGAAGTTCCACAGCTGATTTCAAAGAAGGAATCTTGCATTCAACCGGGAGAGTTGCTTCCAGACCATACACCAATTGAAATGGTATGAATCCAATTGCACTCTTTGCAGATGTTCGGTATGCCCATAGAGCTGAGAACAGTTGGAGATGCCAATTGGATTTGTGAATACCAACTGTTCGTTGAAGCATAGTGACTAGAACCTTGTTCACTGCTTCAACCTGACCATTCGCCTGAGGGTAATATGGTGTTGAGCTGTCGTGACGCAAGCCCAACTTTGAAGTCAGCTCAGCCATCATACAATCTCGGAAATGAGTACCATGATCGGTGACGATGGCCTGAGGAACCCCGAACCGTGCAATAACGTGGTTGAATATAAATTGAGCAGCCGTTTTACCATCAGCAGCTAGTGTAGGCATCGCCTCAGCCCACTTGGTGAAGTAGTCAACGGCGACAATTATATACGCTGTGGGCTAAATAAGTTCTTCCTAACACCATGCTTACGAGCTCAACCTGAGCTCCTTCAGTATATGATCAATATTTCGGATGAACAGGAACAAGTGTTCAAGTTACGAGACCAGGTGTTGGAACTGGAGGTCTCTGATGTGTACTTTATAACCGGACTGTCTCGCAGAGGTCCGATGCCCATCTTGACTGGGAGCAGACCATCTGGCGAGAAGATGGAAGAGGTGATGGCAAGAATGTGCCCAAGGGCACAAATGGGATCAGGGAGTAAAAAGGTGGATATCCACACCATCCCCGATCTGGCATTGAGGGTTGTCCTACATACCATCACGCGGGCTGCAGGGTCGCAGGCACTGCACGAGGCCACAAAGGCCCAATTCCTACTGGCCTCAGAGTGTATGACTCCACTTTTGTTTGACTGGGCTACAACAGTAACAATAAACATGAAGAGACAGCTCACGAAATGCAAGAAAGCCAAACTGAAACAGTTCGGCTATGGTTCCATCATGGTATCGTTTATTCTGGAACGACTACCAATTTTCCAAGGCCAAGGGGCCATTGTAGCTGAGCCGATTCCACGAGAGCCAAGAATGGATCGTTGGGCAGCACTAATGCCCAGAGCTGGGGGAGGCCAACAGATGTCGTGGAGGCCGGAGTTTTTTGGGTGGTTGCGGTGCCAGTTGAATGTAGTGGAGGACTGGCCATATGCAGGAACCGATTTCACTGGAGACCCAGATCTCCCACTGCCAGAAGGAGATGACTGGGACGAGGAGTTGGGTATGACCTCATCTCTTTTGATTTTTATGTTTTATGATTTTTTTGTTAATACACATTCGTCCTAACACATTTTATATGTATGCAGATGTGGGCCCCGAGAGACCAGCCGGTATGTCTCCAATCGCGCGGAGGACTCTTCTCGCCCCTGATCCTCAGGCAGAGGGCACAGGAGGGGAGGAGTTGATCCAGAATCTTGAGGGTATTGCCCGAGGGATCCCAGACTATGCTCGGCTGGCGGATGTACCGATGGCGTACCAGCGACATACGATGGGAGTACCTAGTCGGATCCACCGACTTCTGAGACGCTTAGTGCGTGCAGTTACATGTTATCATGAGCACTATGCAGATTAGACTCTTAGGGATTTTACCACACATATTTTTTGAGAGACATATCGTCTCCGGATGTATTTAAGACGATTATGTATATTTTTTACTTTATGTGACACACGCTATGTAAACACTTCGATATCTATATATATATGCATATCTATTTCTGGATGGATCTTTCTTTACATGTGATGATGACTTACAAATTGCGCAAATTTCTGTCTAACACCAAGTTAGCTACCGCATCTGTTAATGTATTCAAATGCCTGGGTATATGTTGATATGTAATGTAGTCAAAATTCCTTTCCAGTAATCGAATACGCAGATACAGACGTAAAATGGATGGGTTTCTTACCGAATAGTGTCCGTTCAGTTGTAACACTACAAGTTGCGAATCTAGATACACAAGCAATTCACGGATACCAAGGTTTACCGCCTCGATTAATAATTCTAACATAGCACTATATTCCACGATGTTGTTCGTAGTACGTCCTAGACACACACCTTGGAGGTTGACCAACTCACCAGCAGGATCATAGATTACCCAGGTTGCTGAAGACAGATTCCTGGTACTGCGAGAGGCACCATCCACGAAACCAACAAATGGATGAATGGACATCTGCACAACTAGGAAGACTCGATCAGCAGAAAGATGTTTACAAGGCACACCACACCATACATGCACACAAATGAAAAACACACACCTATGTACACACACCACACCAAGAAATAACTTCAGGCATAGTAATTTTTGAGGTACAGCCCATTTCTGGGTTGCGCCAGCGGAACTCCTTCATAATCTATAAGCTCATAAGCCCTGTTTTTCAAAACGCGTTTTACTATATAGGGCCCATGCCACATAGGCTGGAACTTACCGGCTCCAAGCTTGTCATGTGCTTGATCGTATAGGAGGACGAGGTCTCCTTCGATAAAGGAACGGGGGGAAACGAATTGATCAAAATGAGTTTTGACCCTCTTCTTTTGTGATTCAATAACCAAAGCAGCCAGACGACGGGTTTCATCTAACCGTTCCAGATACAGAAGACGTTCTTCCTCAACAGAAGTGTTAGGTAGAAGTTCCATAGCTAATTTCAAAGAAGGAATCTCGCATTCAACCAAGAGAGTTGCTTCCAGACCATACACCAATTGAAATGGTGTGAATCCAGTTGCACTCTTTGCAGATGTTCGGTATGCCCATAGAGCTGAGAACAGTTGGAGATGCCAATTGGATTTGTGAATACCAATTGTTCGTTGAAGCATAGTGACTAGAGCCTTGTTCACTGCTTCAACCTGACCATTCACCTGAGGGTAATATGGTGTTGAGCTGTCGTGACGCAAGCCGAACTTTGAAGTCAACTCAGCCATCATATAATCTCGGAAATGAGTACCATGATCGGTGACGATGGCCTGAGGAACCCCGAACCATGCAATAACATGGTTGAATATAAATTGAGCAGTCGTTTTACCGTCGGCAGCTAGTGTAGGCATCGCCTCGGCCCACTTGGTGAAGTAGTCGACGGCGACAATTATATACGCTATGGGCTAAAGAAGTTCTTCCTAACACCCTGCTTACGATCTCAACCTGAGCTCCTCCAGTATCTGATCAATATTTGGGATGAACAAGAACAAGTGTTCAAGTTACGAGACCAGGTGTTGGAACTGGAGGTCTCTGATGTGTACTTTATAACCGGACTGTCTCGCAGAGGTCCAGTGCCCATCTTGACTGGGAGCAGACCATCCAGCGAGAAGATGGAAGAGGTGATGGCACGAGTGTGCCCAAGGGCACAAATGGGATCAGGGTGTAAAAAGGTGGATATCCACACCATCCTCGATCTGGCATTGAGGGTTGTCCTACATACCATCACGCAGGCTGCAGGGTCGCAGGCACCGCACGAGGCTACAAAGGCCCAACTCCTGCTGGCCTCAAAGTGTATGACTCCACTTTTGTTTGACTGGGCTATAGCAGTAACAATAAACATGAAGAGACAGCTCGCGAAATGCAAGCAAGCCAAACTGAAACAGTTCGGCTACGGTTCCATCCTAGTATCGTTTATTCTGGAACGACTACCAATCTTCCAAGGCCAAGGGGCCATTGTAGCTGAGCTGATTCCACAAGAGCCAAGAATGGCTCGCTGGGCAGCACTAATGCCCAGAGCTGGGGGAGGCCAACAGATGTCGTGGAGGCTAGAGTTTTTTGGGTGGTTGCGATGCCAGTTGATTGTAGTAGAGGACTGGCCATATGCAGGAACCGATTTCACTGGAGACCCAGATCTCCCACTGCCAGAAGGAGATGACTGGGACGAGGAGTTGGGTATGACCTCATCTCTTTTGATTTTTATGTTTTATGATTTTTTTGTTAATACACATTCGTCCTAACACATTTTATATGTATGCAGATGTGGGCCCGAGAGACCAGCCGGTATGTCTCCAATCGCGCGGAGGACTCTTCTCGCCCCTGATCCTTAGGCAGAGGGCACAGGAGGGGAGGAGTTGATCTAGAATCTCGAGGGTATTGCCTGAGGGATCCCAGACTATGCTCGGCTGGCGGATGTACCGATGGCGTACCAGCGACATACGGTGGGAGTACCTAGTCAGATCCACCGACTTCTGAGACGCTTAGTGTGTGCAGTTACATGTTATCATGAGCACTATGCAGATTAGACTCTTAGGGATTTTACCACACATATTTTTTGAGAGACATATCGTCTCCGAATGTATTTAAGACGATTATGTATATTTTTTACTTTATGTGACACACGCTATGTAAACACTTCGATAACTATATATATATATGCATATCTATTTCTGGATGGATCTTTCTTTACATGTGATGATGACTTACAAATTGCGCAAATGTCTGTCTAACACCAAATTAGCTACCACATATGTTAATGTATTCAAATTCCTGGGTATATGTTGATATGTAATGTAGTCAAAATTCCTTTCCAGTAATCGAATACGCAGATACAGACGTAAAATGGATGGGTTTCTTACCGAATAGTGTCTGTTCAGTTGTAACACTACAAGTTACGAATCTAGATACACAAGCAATTCACGGATACCAAGGTTTACCGCCTCGGTTAATAATTCTAACACAACACTATATTCCGCGATGTTGTTCGTAGTACGTCCTAGACACACACCTTGCAGGTTGACCAACTCACCAGAAGGATCATAGATTACCCAGGCTACTGAAGACAGATTCCTGGTACTGCGGGAGGCACCATCCGTGAAACCAACAAATGGATGAATGGACATCTGCACAACTAGGAAGACCCGATCAGCAGAAATATGTTTACAAGGCACACCACACCATACATGCACACAAATGAAAAACACACACCTATGTACACACACCACACCAAGAAATCACTTCAGGCATAGTACTTTTTGAGGTACAACCCATTTTTGGGCTGCGCCAGCGGAACTCCTTCATAATCTATAAGCTCATAAGCCTCATTTTTCAAAACGCGTTTTACTATATAGGGCCCATGCCACATAGGCTGGAACTTACCGGCTCCAAGCTTGTCATGTGCTTGATCATACAAGAGGATGAGGTCTCCTTCGATAAAGGAACGGGGGGAAACGAATTGATCAAAATGAGTTTTGACCCTCTTCTTTTGTGCTTCAATAACCAAAGCAGCCAGATGACGGGTTTCATCTAACCGTTCCAGATACAGAAGACGTTCTTCCTCAGCAGAAGTGTTAGGTAGAAGTTCCACAGCTAATTTCAAAGAAGGAATCTCACATTCAACCAGGAGAGTTGCTTCCAGACCATACACCAAGTGAAATTGTGTGAATCCAGTTGCATTCTTTGCAGATGTTCGGTATGCCCATAGAGCCGAGAACAGTTGGAGATGCCAATTGGATTTGTGAATACCAATTGTTCGTTGAAGCATATTGACTATAACCTTGTTCACTACTTCAACCTGACCATTCACCTGAGGGTAATATGGTGTTGAGCTGTCGTGACGCAAGCCCAACTTTGAAGTCAGCTCAGCCATCATATAATCTCGAAAATGAGTACCATGATCGGTGACGATGGCCTGAGGAACCCCGAACCATGCAATAACGTGGTTGAATATAAATTTAGCAGTTGTTTTACCATTAGCAGCTAGTGTAGGCATCGCCTCGGCCCACTTGGTGAAGTAATCGACGGCGACAATTATATACGCATGCCCCCTGGCCGATTGAGGGTTACACGTCATAAAATCCACGCCCCACTTTGCAAAAGGGCCAACGGTAATAACAGGATGCAAGTGGAGAGGTGGCGCGCGCATCTTGCACTGAAATATCTGGCACACATGACATTTACGGACTGCAGTGATACAGTCT
The DNA here is from genome assembly GCA_034641835.2 of Pinus albicaulis. Taxonomy (NCBI): domain Eukaryota; kingdom Viridiplantae; phylum Streptophyta; class Pinopsida; order Pinales; family Pinaceae; genus Pinus; species Pinus albicaulis. The sequence goes on along the minus strand of CM076583.1, from coordinate 3,590,760 downwards.
TTGAATATGGAAGGCCAGAAATAACCTGCTCGCAGAATTTTCTAGGCAGTAGCATATCTGGACATATGTCCACCACAAGCGCCATTGTGGCAGTCATTTAGGACCTTTTCAGTCTCCTCCAAGTTTAGGCACCGCCGGAGCACCGAATCTACTCCAATGCGGTATAAGGTATCTCCTACTATACGGTAGGGCTGGGACTGATGCCGAATCCGACGGCGGGAAGCTTTATCCAACTCAGACCGAAATGTCGAGGTCTGAAGATACACAATTATGTCACCGTACCAAGGGTCACGAGTACTGATGGAAAATCGTTTCGTCTGGTATATGGTCTTCAGAGTGTGAGGGAGCGGAGTCTGTAGGGAGAGAGCATATAAGATCCGCGAAAACCAGTGATTTAGTTGAATTAGCGGTAGTGAACTCTAAGTCAAATTCCTGCAGGATAACAATCCACTTGGAGTACTTGCCCCCCAGTAATTTTCTAGAGAGAATATATGTCATGGGGTTACAGTCTGAAACCACTGTTATCGTACGCAAAAGGATGTAATGGCGAAAGCGCTGCACAGCGTGTACTGCGGCTAACGCCAATTTCTCGACATGAGCATAACGCGTTTCTGGATCGAGAAGGTTCCATGACAGATAATAAACAACATGTTCATTACCGTCATCGTCATCCTGCACCAAGACCATGGCTATGGTGCTAAATGCGGCGGTGAGATATAAAGTGAAGTCGCGGTGGTAGTCCAGGGGACGAAGCAACGGAGCATTGACAAGCAACGTCTTCAGCTTCTCAAAGGATTGCTAAGCGATTTCGTCCCGGTGGAAGGGAACGTTCTGCTTTAATAGACGAGTGAATCCTTTGGCCACCTCGGCATAATTCGGGATAAAGCGTCGAAGAAAGTTCGCTTTTCCCTGCAGACTCTGCAGATGATATAATGAAGAGGGTGATGGGAGGTTGATGATGGCCTCAACCTTTAAAGGGTCAAGGCGAATCCCGTCTTTCGAGACTATGAATCCCAAAAGACGGCCAGAATCCACGCCGAAGACGCACTTATGAGGATTGAGCCTAATATTGTAACGCCTGCAACGAAGAAAGATCTGGCGGAGATGTTCAGGATGGTCCTCTCGCTTAGCTGAATGAGATGGCAAGTCTTCCAGATAAGGCTGAACGATATGGTGAATGTCATGAAAAGCATAAGACATCGCACGCTAAAAAGTGGCTCCAGCGTTCTTTAAGCCGAACGAGAGTTTTTTATACACCAAAGTACCCCACGGATAGATGAATGTGGTCTTGTGTTGATCCTCAGGTGCAATGTTGATCTGATTATATCCTGAGAAAATGTCCATCAAGGAATAGATCTCACTTCTGGCACATTCGTCAATGATCTGGTCTATGAATGGAGTGGGATAATTATCCTTTGGATAGGCGCGATTGATTTCGCAATAATCAACACAGACTCTAATCGTACCCTGCTTTTTATCAACAGGGAAAATGTTAGAAACCCATTCTGTGAGGGGGATAGGATAAATAAAACCCACGTTCAGAATTTTTTCAACTTCTGCCTTAATTGCAGCAGCTTTCCGAGGATGCATCGGGCGTAAGCGTTGGCGCACGGGCTTCACACCAGGGTAGGTTGGAATCTCATGCACTACGATACTGGGATCAATCCCTGGCATTTCCTCGTAGGACCAGGCGAACACATCTCTGAATTCTTTAAAAATATCAATATAGACTTGAATCTCATCGGGAGAACAAGTCACTCCCACGTGAATATTCTCAACGATCCCCGGCTTAACGGAGATGTTGATCAGGATGGTTTGAGTGATGTTACTCAGGTTACCCTCCGAAAAAACCTCGTGCGTCAAAATAGGCATTTGAAGAGGAGGGGTGGGAACCTGAGAAGCATAACGCTTCAGACAATCAGTCATTGCCCCCAAGCTAGGCATAAAAGAGGAGCGATGATGTCCATCACCCCAAGGCAGCTCCTCAAGAGACATAGTTTCAATGATGGCCTCATCGGAAGGAAAAGTCTCTTTGAGAGGATCAGGTGAATCGGCCTGACCAAGCCAGGGGGATTGAGAGTAGACATCAAGAGCCATGCTCAAAGGAGCATGCTGAGGAGGTGGAGGATCAGATGCGGCAACAATTTCACAGTAGCTGATCTCTACTGGAGTCAAGGGCATTGATTCTCCAAACTCAAACACCTGCTCAGGTGTAGGAATAAGCCAGGGGTCATCGGACTTGGAAATCATGTTAACTTGAGCAGTGTGTGATGGTGGTGTGGGAAATATACCCATGAGGACAGGGTCTTTGAAGAGACCAGGTCCTACACTGTCAGGGGGATTCAGAATCTGATCCATGTATGGCACGCTGTTCTCAGAGGTAGAGGTGAAAAATGACAACTGATCCACCGTGACAATTTTTCCCTCGTGAGGGAACTTAAGAAGTCGAAAGACGGTGGACGGTACGCATAGCATGGCATGGGTCCAGCTGCGACCAAGAAGTATATTGTAGTTGAGCCTGGTGTCGACTACTTCTACTTCCACGTTGACAGTCTTCCCCTGTAATGTGATCGCTAGACTCTCGAGAACACCCAGGGGTTTGGATTCCCGACCATCAAATGCCTCTAGGGCATTGGGAGATGATGAAAGGGCTGGAGAGCCGATGGCCTTCCAGCAAGTGGAGGACATAACGCAGGTAGAAGCACCTTCATCCACCATGGCCCTTTGAATGTTCAGACCGTTAATCCCAACTTGAATAACAAGAGCGATTTGATGTGGAAGCCGGGGAGTGAAATTCTCTAAATCGAAGGTGAGAAGACTCGAATCGGTGGGATCAATGCCCTCGATCGCAGACAGTAAAGCCTTCCGTTGTGAAGGACAAATTTGAAGAACTTCTAGCGCAGACATAGCAGACGACGCCTATGCCAAATCCTCAACAATGCTGTAATGTTGAGCGGCACGAGCATTCGGATTATAAGAAGATCTTCGAAGGACACCTTTAGAAGGTGGTTTCACAACGGGTTCAGGAGTAGGCTTCTCAATTTCCAACGAACCAGAGATAGGTATGGGAGGCGGTCCATCCGCAACTGCCTTCCTAGGTGCCTGCCGTGATTTGTTGTAATCCTTCGAACGCGTAGCGACAGAGATAGGTTCAACACTCTTCATCATGAAAACTTGGGACCCAAATGGTGTAGATGGTGACGGTCGTTCGACCATCTGGGTCTGCTGAGATGGGAATGGCTCTTTAAGAACAGCCGGAGTCCCTTTAGAACCCTTGAGAATTTGACTAACCTCGGATCGTCGTGGACAATCCTTAGTGTGCAAAAGGGTACCTAACATGGTTTTTAATTATGTTTTTGTGTTTTCTATTTGATTTAGATTTTGTTCATACAGCTGCGGAAACTTGCCACTTTCCGCAGCTGCTGCAACTTTCCGCAGCTATTTTGTGGAATTATATGCTACAGGTGTCTACAAGGGAAACGAGCCACATGGGCAGGCTAGGAATGACGAAGACATGGTTCGTGTCCTATTGGTTCAAGTAAATTCGTCAAAGAAAGCCGCGGTCAAAGCCATCCACGTGGAAGTCAACTATGGAGTTCTATGTCGGCTGGACTCTGTTTCGTGGCATATAAACATCCATACAGCCGTTTCTAAGCTTACGGAGGTTAATTGACATCTGTGCAAAGTTATGGAGTTGAATTCAAGCACCCACCTTCCATAGATCCGTTTTCCAACATGGCCATACTCCTATATCCGTGGCCTTAGTGGTCTACGTGCTGGCTGCTATCATAAACTTCAGGAGACAGTTACAGTTTATTGTTTTATATAGAGCGTTTGCATACGCACGTAGAGTTAGTTGATCATTGTTAGTTGATAGTTGATGTGAGTACTCTGTTATGTTTGCTTTGTAGTGATTACGCTGCCTTGAGCCATAATACTACCAGTCTGTAATGAACTGCTTTTTAATATGAGAAAACTCTGTTTTACAACTTAATTCGTGTTTGAGGATCGTACCAAAGCTGTGTAGAGGGCCCCTGCTCAGCCAAGGTTCTGTGTATTAATGTATATATTTCTCATTTCATTTCTTTAAAAATTCATTGTATCATAATCCATTACATGTTCATATTTTTTAGTTGTTTCATTTCTGTTCATACATTTCCATAATTTCCATTTCATTTCTGTCATTCATGTTTTTATGATTGTTAATCACTGATCAGTTTTTTTGTGCAGGTTTTAGGTAGACAGCCCGGGCATTTTCATAGTATTTTGGCTAATGATATGAAACTAACATTATTCTGCTGCTAGTTTTGCTTTTCATAGCTTTTGTTTAACTTCAGTTTTGCTTTGAACATTTCAGTTTTGTTTATCTGATTCAGTAGTTAAATTTAAATATATTAAGTTGCTCATAGTGTCTTCAGTTGCCTCCGAAAGCCACAGCTGGACTGATGGTGAGGGACTGCATGATGAAATGTGTAGTTTAGTATTAGTTTCTTTTCTGCAAAATTAGATATATTAAGCTGCTCATAGCGTCTTTAGTTACCTCCGAAAGCCACAGCTGGACTGATGGTGAGGGGTTGCATTATGAAATTTGTAGTTTAGTATTAGTTTCTTTTCTGCAAACTTAGATATATTAAATCATGTATGACATCTTCAGTTGCCTCCGAAAGCCACAGCTGGACTGATGGCGAGGGATTGAATCATGTGTATATGGTTTAGTATTAGTTTACTTTCTGCAAATTAAATAATCAGTTACACAAGTTGTTTATGATTACTTCCGCAAGTCATAGCTGGTCTAATGATGAAGGGTCAGAAAATGAATTGATGTAATCTGATTTAGATTTATTTTGTTACAATTTTGAATTTCCATAAGCGTAGTTTCTTTTGTGTTCAGTTGGCAGCAAGAATAGTTTGGTTTTCATGTTCACTAGTTTCCTGTTTTGATTCATTAGATTAGCAGCACCTTTTCATTTCAGCAGTACACTTTTACTTTCTTTCAAGTCTTGTCATTGTAATTTCAATTTGCTTTTAAAAGTTTCAAGATTGGTAAATCATTATAGGGGATATCACTTCCTTGAACAAATATAACCAAACTTGTTTTTCATTTTAGAATTTCCATTTCACCTTAGAAAGACCGAAAACGACAAAAATTAAGAAAGAGGTTATCTTGCACATATAGTGCGCCGCACTTCATCAGCTTACGATTCCCGGATTGACAAATTAAATGCGGCAATTTAGGACACACTAAATTGACCAAACATTTTGGCGCCGTTGCCGGGGAAGTGTAACTAGGTAGCCAATTTCTTAAAAAAAAAAAACATAAAATCATAAAAGAAGGAAAAACTTGATAACTTCTTGAAGTATGCTCTCCTCTTGCACCTAGTGTGATCTGGAGGATCAGAAAAGAGAGTTATTGGTTTAGTAATTTCTTAAGTATGCTCTCTTCTTGCACCTAGTGTGACCTGGAAGATCAGAAAAAGAATTATTAGCCCAACTTTTAAAAATAAAAAATAAAAAATGACATGCATAGAGCAAGAGATTCTAGGGGAAGGTTTATAGCTAAAGCCAAGAGTTCGATTTTCACAACTCCATCTTCTTCAAGGCATAGACCAGATTCACCACCATCTACCCCTAGCCTTAAGATTTTTGGAAGTCAAGGAACAGCTGAATTAGAGGATTCTCCTATATCACCTACTAAAACCCACTTAGAAAGCAAAGAGACTTTCTCTCATCCTTCTTTGGTAGAAGAACTAGAGAACTATAAGGACTCTAAAGAAACTATCATGGCAGAGGAAGTAATAAATAGAGGTGGAGGTAGAAGAGGAAGAGATAATGAAGATAAGAATGGTGAAGGAAATAACGGTAGAAATAGGGACAATTTGCTTGGATTCCCTATAGTTGATGAGGAAACTCATGCAACAATGAAAAATATCTCACCATCTGTTCTCCCTAATTTTTATGGATTGCGAAGTGAAGATCCTGAAACATTTCTGTTTGAGTTTGAAGTAGTGTGCCGAACTTATGACTATATGGAAGATTCTCAAAAACTCAAACTGTTTCCTTCAACATTGAAGGGATCTGCTTTGAAATGGTTCATGGGATTAGCCACTCAATCTATCGGGACTTGGAATGATATGAAACAAACATTTTTGGATAGATACTTGGACTATTGTATGCCCACCAATCACAAGGATGAGGTATTCAAAATGATGCAAAAAGAAGATGAAAATTTGGAAGAATTAATTGAAAGATTTCAATACAACTTGAAAAGAGCAAAGATGAGCAAATTAGATAATGAAACCTTGAAAGCCCTCCTATTAAAAGCCATTAGAGATGAATGGATAGACATTTTAAACATGATGGGGAAAGGAGACATATCTCACCTTCCATTTCGTGACATAACAGAACTATGTATCCATCTCTCAAGAGGAAAATCTAAAACTGGAAAAGGGCCTAGGGATTCTTCTCTTATTAGGGCTAACAAATCTGCAACTGGATCAGTAAGTAGGGCAGAGATTGGTAATATGCTTGATGAGTTCAAAACCGATATCTTAGGGAGCCTTAGTGAACAACTAGACACCCTTAAAATCCAAAACAAGCAGAAAGCAGAAACAGATGCTTTAGCCATCTTTTGTCCGAAATGCAGAAAGAAACATGCTTTAAGGGAATGTCCCTTGGATGCAAAAGTTGTAGAAACATGTATGATTTGCTCAGAAAATCATGAGATCAAGGATTGTCCTTCAATCCCTGGACTCAAAGTTGTTTTTCAAGAAGATCCAAATTCAATAGAATCTCTCTGTTTTGTCGCAAGGAGACCTTGGCGGGGACAACAATCTCAAGGGTTTAATAACCCTATGAATCTTCAAACCCCACCAAATTGGACTCCTTGGCAACAACCTTGGCCCCAACATCAAAATTCATATCAGCCATGGGTACAAGGGATGCAAAATCCTTATGGGAGATTTGCTCAATTTTATCAATATCCTCCATATTTTCAAAATCAACAAGCTCCACAATTTCCAAGCCAAAATTCACAACTTTCATTGCCATTTCCACAACAACAACCTTCTCAACAAAATACAAATCCTCAACTCATGCTCCAATACCAACAGAAGACAAATCAACTTCCAGCTCAGCCATTGCCAAATCCTAACAATAAGAATCCTCAAACTACTTATATGGTAGAAGGACAACAATTTCCTACCTATATGATTGTTCCTCTCGACGATGTACAACTCAGATCTGGTAGAGTTTTAGAAAAACCTTCTATAGACATTCAAGAGCAAGATACCTCTGAAGAGGACTCTCTTCAAGTCAATAAGGGTTCTGAGGAAGAATCTCTTCAAAATTCAAAAATTCAAAAAGAAAAAGAAAAGCTAACATCCACAAATCCTATAGTTGAGCAACCTGTATCTTCATCTACACCTCCTTTTCCGGAAAGACTACAAATTGATAAGGGGGTGGAAAAACAAATCTTTTTGCCTAACTATGACTTTCTAGATGAATTGAAGAATGTTTGTATCAAGATTCCATTGCTACAAGCCATTCGAGAAATTCCTATTCTAGCGAAAACCATAAAGGAGTTGAGTTTCAAAAGACCAGGAAGGAAGCTAAAGGACACAAGAAGAATCCACCTGGTAGGAAAGATTGCAGACATTATGATGGGAAAAATTACCATGCAGAAGTATGTAGATCTAGGAAGTCCAATTGTCAAGACACATATAAATGGGATAGAAATTCCAAATACATTGATTGACTTAGGGGCTGCTATCAACATTATGAGTAGACAGACTATGGAACAGTTAAAACTTCCTAACCTTCTTTTTACACCTACTTTATTGCAACTTTCAGATCGATCGATTATTAAACCAGATGGTGTATTAGAAGATATTTCAGTCTCCTTAGATTCTTGGGAATATCCGGTAGACTTTATGATTTTGACTCCCAAAAGTAATCTAGGAGGACATCCAATTATCTTAGGAAGACCTTGGCTGGCCACAGCTGATGCTTTTATTAGTTGTAGATCTGGAGACATGTACATTTCTAATGGTAATTCGACAAAGAAATTCAATTTGTATCCTCTAGCAAGAGCAATCACAGAAATAGGAGACAATGAATGGGTCGATGATGAGAATACTATACAACCTGTCTTTACCATTTCTGAAATTAGTGAGGATAGTCAAATTCTGAACACATTAGAAAATTTTGAGATAACTTCAGAATATGACCCCACACCATTTCAGTTGGAATCTGACATAGAATATTTATCATCAAGACAAATGTCTCTCTACTCTATGGAAGAGTTTGGTAATTCTGCTTTTGAGATTTTTCCAGGAAAGACATTGAATATCAATAAACATCTGGAGAAGTCACAACAAGAAGAACTAACCAGAATCTTGCAAAAACATTCTACTGCATTTGCATGGGAGTATACTAACATGAAGGGTATTGATCCTAAGACTTGCATCCATCATATCTATATTGAGGAAAACAGTAGACCAATCAGACAACCTCAAAGAAGGATGAATCCAAATCTTGGGGAGATAGTGAAAGAAGAGCTCCAAAAACTACTCAATGTAAACTTCATTTATCCAATTTCAGATAGCCGATGGGTTTCTCCTTTGGTTATAGTACCTAAAAAGAATGGTAAATGGAGAGTATGCATTGATTACGGGGAATTGAACAAAGCAACTTTGAAGGATCACTTTCCTTTGCCTTTTATTGATCAGGTATTAGATACATTAGCAGGTAAAAAGTACTTTTCATTTTTGGATGGTTTTAGTGGCTATAATCAAATTCAGGTAGCACTTGAAGATCAAGATAAGACCACATTTACTTGTCCATGGGGAACTTTTGCCTACCGAGTGCTTCCTTTTGGGTTATGTAATGCACCCGCAACATTCCAAAGAGCAGTACTAGGAATTTTTCTGATCTAATCCATGATTGTGTAGAGGTTTATATGGATGATTTTACAGTTTATGGTAATTCATTTGAAGAGGCATTAGAAAATTTGGAAAAAGTTCTCATAAGATGTAAAGAAACAAACCTTTCATTGAGCCATGAAAAATGCTTTATGATGTTTACTGAAGGGATTGTTTTAGGACATCATATTTTAGGAGATGGGATTAAGGTCGATAGATCAAAAGTTGAAGTCATCTTCAAATTGCCTATTCCAAATTGTCAAAGAGATGTTAGAAGTTTTCTAGGATTTACTGGTTACTATAGAAGATTTATAGAAAACTTCACTAAAATAGCATCTCCACTCTTCAAGTTGCTTACAAAAGACTGTGAATTTAAATGGGATCTTGATTGTCAATCAGCTTTTGAAACTTTGAAAATAAGAATATCTGAAGCACCTATCTTGAGAGGACCAAATTGGAAACTTCCTTTCCATATTTCTACAGATGCTTCAGATACAGCTCTTGGAGCTGTGTTGGGTCAAAAAGATTTAATTCCTTATGCCATTTATTACACCGGTAAAAATTTGACTCCCACAGAGTTGAATTATACTGTGACTGAAAAAGAGTTCTTAGCTGTTGTTCATGCAATTAATAAGTTTAGACATTACATAACAAGCTATGAAACTTTTATTCATACTGACCATTCTGCAATTAGATATTTGATGAACAAACCTGTTACTAATGGCAGAGTGACAAGATGGCTTTTACTTTTGCAAGAATTCAATATTACTGTGTTGGATAGACTAGGAAAACAGAATACAGTAGCTGATTTCTTGTCTAGGATTCAGAATACTAAAGAAGATTCTCCTGTAGAAGATAAGTTTCCTGATGAATATTTGTTTGCGGTAACTATTAAGACCCCTTGGTATGCAGATATTGCTAACTATTTGGTTACAGGGAAACTACCTTCACATTTATTTCCAAGAGAAAAACGAAAGATTATTCAGGAGAGTTCAAGATATTCATGGATTCCTAACGAATTGTTTAAAACAGGGCCAGATCTTGTGATCAGAAGATGTGTCAGGGAAGATGAAATGCCTGATATTCTTAAGGCATGTCATGATGAACCATGCGGCGGACACTTTGCGGACAAAAGGACGGCCTATAAAATCCTTTCCTTGGGATATTATTGGCCTTCTCTCTTCAAAGATGCAAAACAATATGTCGAAAGGTGTGATAGCTGCCAAAGAGTAGGGAAACCTACCCTTTCAAATGAAATGCCATTGCAAACACAGGTACTCATTGAACCCTTTGAAAAATGGGCTTTAGATTTCATTGGGCCTATTAATCCACCATCTAAGCAAAAGAAGTATATATTGGTTTGCACTGATTATGTTACTAAATGGGTAGAAGCTAAAGCATTAGTATCTGCTACTGAAAATTCAGTTGTTCATTTTCTTTATGAGGATATTTTTACTCGTTTTGGTGTTCCAAGAGAAATTGTAACAGATCAGGGGAGCCAATTCACATCAAATTTGGTGGAGAAGTTGATGGAAGAATACAAAATCAAGCACAAAAGATCTACTCCTTACCATCCACAAGCAAATGGTCAAGTGGAGTCCACAAACAAAGTTCTTGAAAGTATCATCACCAAAACTGTTCATCTACATAGAAGAGATTGGGCAGAAAGGCTTCCAGAAGCCTTATGGGCCTACAGAACTACATGGAGAAATACAACGGGACATTCTCCCTATGAACTTGTTTATGGGAAAGAAGTCTTGCTCCCCATTGAGTTCCAAGTCAAGACCTTCAAGATAGCAGTTCAGTTGGGGATGGACTTATCAGAAGCCCAAAAGCATAGAATGGAGCAGTTGAATGAGCTAGATGAGATCGGACAAGAAGCAATTCTAAGAACTGATCTAGTTCAATATCAAAGAACTAAATGGCATGACAAATATATCAAAGAGAAGAAGTTTCAAGAAGGAGATTGGGCATTGTTATTTGACTCCAAGTTTAAAGATTTTCAAGGGAAATTTCGGACTCATTGGCTTGGGCCATATGAGATTGACAAGATCTTTAACAATGGAGCTGTAAGAATCAAGACCATTGATGAGTTTCAAACTCCTCTTATAGTGAATGGCCATAGATTGAAAGTTTATCATAAGCCACTCTCTAAAGAGGATTTTGTCAAGTTGTTTCAGGAAAGTTCTGCAATCAGGCTGGTACAGAAGAATTCTTCTTCTCCACCAGCCTAGCTTTTGTTTTCAAGTTAAAAAAAGAAAAAAAAAAAAAAGAAAAAAGAAAAAAAAGAAAAAAAAATGGTATAAGCCTGAAAACCAATCATTGATTGGCAGTCTTATACAGAAAATATGGGGTGAAAATCAGGGACACCTGACACTCTATATTTTCCAAAAAAAAAAAATCTATCTTTCATTTCATTTCATTTCACCACCCACTCCATTTCATTCCACTTCATTTCATTTTATTTCATTTCATTTCATTCCACTTCATTTCATCCATTCCATCAATAAAAATCTTTTTATGACCATTTCCACCTGGTCATTTGTCATTTGTTCATTTCTATTTCAGCCAAGTAATAGCTGTGTCAGTTTCCGCAGCTGACATCTGTTTCCGTAGCTGACTCCAGTTTCCGCAGCCAGGAGCAGATTCCGCAGCTACTACTACTCTGTTTTAAAAAAGAATGTACAGTTAGTTGTTATTTTCATAAATTATGAAATAAAATGCAGGAGAGAGGATCAATGGAACATTCAAGACACTAATGAAGATCAATCAGTTGAAGACCAAGGGAAAAATCAAGGATTCCAAAGGTATGAATAAAGTTTATTACAAATAGTATCGAAAAACACATTTTTATATAATTTTAAACTATGAGCTCTACCCATAACGCGCAATGATTATATTGACAGTCCCGTAACCTTCCACGATCTCCATGTTATCCTCTTGCATTTATTCACAAACGGTTTCATCATTGAAATTCCGACTCTCACTCATGTTCAAATATCCCACCGTAGATAATGATACGTATTTGAGTTGACAAAGGACTCTTACAAGCCGCATAACTTCATAATCATTGATTGAAACGTGTTTGTATTTATTACACAGCCACCAAAATTCAAAACGCGGCCGAATGCATTATACTTTGTTAACCTCTTTGTCGTGTCTCTGTCGTGTTTTACAAAACCCCACTTTACTCATTCTCACTCCCTGTTTCACTCCATTCCGTTCCTTTTGCTCACTCTCACTCCCGTATATCTACCCACAGTCTTACTCCATTCTGTTTATGGTGCTCATTTCCATTTTATGATAACATCCCCACAGTATTGTGCTCGATTCTGTGTATTCCATCATTCCATTTCCACTTAAACCCTCACAGAGGCAAGCCTGTGAAGCACAGAGAAGTAAAATGGGAAAATTATTAAGGGCAGAGCCGGAAGGACCGAAGTTTATAGAGGGATATCCACAAGCAAAAGAGATGTTGAGAAAAGCTAAATGGCTGCGTTTTATTCAGAAATTCAGGGGTTACCACAGAGAAGTTACAAAAGCGTTTGCAAGATCATTTGATGGCTCGGAAGCAGAAGTTGGAGACCTCAAGTTTTTGGTCAATGAAGCATCAATAGCAACAGCCACAGAGCTTCTTCGGGAAGGAGAACGTTGGTTCAAAAATAAAAGTATCAGTGATGAGGCATGGAGAACAATCCTACGGAATCAAGGTATGGATATCACTGTTTTTAAAAGAGGTATCCCTGTGCATGCAATAAAAGATGAATGGGCCACTTTACTACTCATTGTTCAGAAATTTATTACATGTGAAGGCCGTTTTGGCTCTATGTACATGTAACATACTAGGCTATTGATGAATTTTCTTGAAAACCAAACTCTCAATCTTCCTTATTTCCTATTCAATAGCTTGAAGAAAATGGCTGTGACTGTGCAAAAACACCTAGGAGATGTAGAGCCTCATCTGTATCACCATGGGCTTATAAAAATTCTAATTGAAAAGGAGCTAAAGGAAAGAAAAGATACATGGGAACAATTCCTAGTTAGAAACTTCTTTGAAGAACCTCAGGAAATTCCTGAAGGTAATCCAATTAGAAGGAGTATAAGAAAGAAAATGAATGTTGAAACCCAAGTTGCTCCTACACAGGAAGTTCCCGCAGCTAGCACAGCAAAAAGAAGTAGAAGGAAAAGAACAGTAGATGAAATCCAAAATACTTCTACTACTACTATGAAGAAAACTGATAGGGAAGAGAGATTAGTAAAAAGGAAGAAGAAGGAAATTAAAGCTAAGAAGCCAATAATACCGAAAGGGAAAGAAATTATTGAGGCTGTCCATAAAACTCCTTCTTCTGAAGAAGAAGATCACCAAATTCTATCTGAAAGATTAGTTTATCTTCAAAAACAATCATCTCTATCCAAGAAGGCAGAGACAGGAAAACAAGAACAAAAGGGTAGTGTACCACAGCATGTGAGGAGAAGCAGCAGGCTTAAGGGAAAATTGAGAAAAACACAAATTAAAGGTCCTCATTTCATTGATTTGGGTGAGGAGACCTCTGAACAGTCTCCAACTGACCATAGTCCATTTCAGTCAGTTAGTGAACCTGACTCCTTTCACTCCCAATCAGACAATGAGCATACTCCATCTTATTCTCAGCAAAATATTGATGTAAGTTCTCCTCGGCCAGATTTTGAACATAATTCTCCCTTGCAACACTTTGGGGACAGCCCAATGAAAAAGACACCGAAAGTAGACCCCAAACAGCAGGAGGTATATGACTATATAGAATCCTTGGAGAAGGCAGCCACAGGCCCAAGTACCTCTTCTATTCAGCCTCATACATTGCAGGATGATTTATTTCAGTCATTAAAACAGGAAATTTTTGAGCTTGAGCTTTTGAATCGGCATATCAAAAATGAAAACGAAACACTGAAAGAGCAAGGCAAACTGGACAAGATCATCCATGACAATACTATGTTACATTTGGGTATTTGGCAAAAGAAGAATAAGAAGTTAAAAAGGAAATGCCAAAAATTGAGCAGAGCACTTGTGAATATCAAATTCAGGTGCTTAATGAAGAAACCAAGAATGATGGCAGTACCAAAGAAGAAGAGAAGGGGGTTAGATGTGCTGGCTGAAGTATCAAGGCACATGAATTGAACAAAGAATATCAAAATTTTGGTTGCATGAGGACATGCAACATCTTCACAGTGGGGGTATGTTGAGTCCCGAATTTGCCTCTTTTCCATACACTTTTCCATATCTTTTTCACTCACCTAAACCTCCAAAATTGTCAATATCATGTGCAAAAGGGTATCTAACATGGTTTTTAATTATGTTTGTGTGTTTCTATTTGATTTAGATTTTGTTCATACAGCTGCGGAAACTTGTCACTTTCCTTGGTATTCTTTGCAACTTTCATGACTATTTTGTGAATTATGTGTCAAGTGCTCACAGACGAGCCACATGGGCGGGCTAGGAATGACGGACATGGTTCGTGTCCTGTTAGTTCAAACAGTCGTCAAAGAAAAGCAGCATTAAATCCATCACAGTGAAGTCATTATGGAGTTCATGTCCAAATTTTGGACTGTTTCGTGGCATATAAACATCCATATATCAGCCGTTTAGCTTGCGGAGGAATAATTGGAAATAAGGGCTACGGAGTTGAGAAATCAAGAATCCACCTTCCATAGATCCATTTTTCCAACACGGCCATACTCCTATATCCGTGGCTGTAGTGGTCTACGTGCTCCCTGTCATCATGAACTTTAGGAAACAGTTACAGTTTGCTATTATATATAGAGCGTTTGCATACGCACGTAGAGTTAGTTGTTAGTTGATCATTGTTAGTTGATAGTTGATGTGCGTACTCTGTTATGTTTGCTTTGTAGTGATTACGCTGCCTTGAGCCGTAATACTACAAGTATGTAATGAACTGCTTTTTAATATGAGAAAACTCTGTTTTTCAACTTAATTCGTGTTTGAGGATCGTTACCAAAGCTGTGTAGAGGGCCCCTGCTCAGCCAAGGTTCTGTGTATTAATGTATATATTTCTCATTTCATTTCTTTAAAAAGTCATTGTATCATAATCCATTACATGTTCATATTTTGTAGTTGTTTCATTTCTGTTTATACATTTCCATAATTTCCATTTCATTTCTGTCTTTTATGTTTTTATGAATGTTAATCACTGATCAGTTTTCTTGTGCAGGTTTTAGGTAGACAGCCCGGGCATTTTTATAGCATTTTGACTAATGACATGAACTAAC